>CM069142.1:37128660-37406534 GCA_035221665.1 Okamejei kenojei
GCCCTTGGTCACAAAGCTCTGCTGATAATGATCGCCCCCAAGAAATACGTATCTGCTTGTGATCCCTATATTCCCTATTCCCTGAATACCATGTCCTTTCGAACAGCTTTTAAACGGTTCTTTCTGTATCTGCTTCCACCTCCACCCATGGCGCATGTTCCAGCCATCCACCACCCTCTGTATTAACAATTCTGGCTGCACATCTCTATAACTTTAACCCCTTTCATCATGAGCTCCGTGACCTCTAGTCAACATTCTCCATGGGGAAATAAGATTTGACTGTTCTATCTATTACTCTCTCTAGACCACTTTTATTATTTTATATTCAGTGTTCCGAGTAGCAAATCCAAGTCGCCCAACTTCCTTATAAACGAAGCCAGGAACATTCTGATAATCCTCTTCTCCCCCTCGCCAAGCTTCCACATTATTTCTTATGGGGCAGATCAGACTGCCACCTACTATTCCCAATTGCAGCGAAACCAAAGTCCTATATCTATATCACAACTCTGAACTTATACTAAACGCTCCAAACCAATGAGGTGAACATAACATATACCTTTTTACTACTCTTTTATTTGTTGGCCCACTTTCGTGTGGTATCCGACCTGGCCCAGATCCATCTGTTCATTAATGCCGCCATTAAACTACATTACTTTCCTCTTACAATCAACTCCAAGGTGGCAATACCCCACACTTGCTTGGATTGCAATAGTCCCACATTTCACAGGTGTTTATTGTGAGTTCTATGCTTTTTTATTCTAACAAAGGAGCTCACGACACAAGGTGTGTACATCGATATCGTCCGTGTGATATATGGACCACATAAGTTGCTCCACAATATATTCGTTGCTGGTATTTACTGGTCTGGACTCTCACACTGTGCCACTCATTTGACAAATCGTTGCATTACCGTTACACCTCCATTTACATTGCGAGTAGTTGTACCACAAATTCAAGCACTGTGAAAATTACCAATAAGCACGGAGCTGGGGCTATTCAACATAGAAAATTGAAACAGCACAACAACAACTTGGCCTTTAATGTTTGTGCAAAACCTGATGCCAATTTAAACTGACCTCTATTTGCTGTACATGGTCCAAGACCTTCCCTTGGTCATGCACCCTTCCATGTGAGCCTATCTACAAGCCTCTTAAAACACTATCGTATCGCTTCCACCCTGGACAATGCATTCCAGGCTCCCACCCCTCTTGTGTTTAAAACACTTGCCCTGCACATCCCTCCATTTCCACTATCCCTTCTCACCGTATCTGTTTTCTCTATTGTTTAAAGGCTTCTGGACTGCGGCGAAAAGCTAATGCTGAAAGCAAACCTGTAATTATATTTTTATTCCAGCTAAATGATATTCCAGAATGAAATGAGCACACTCTACCAGACATGAACGTCTGCGACCCTGGTCAATCTTAATGCGTCGGATTGGAACAGGTCATGAAGCTTCAAGTGTCCACACGCTTGCAGATGTGCCGACAGTGCTCCCTTCTATTGGTACCGATGATGCATCTGCATTCTTTGTGCCTCTTTTGCGTAACTCGTTCCACTGCTTGCTGCTGCTGCTACATCAGTACGCAATTTCACACACCATTCAACTTTTGCGAACACACATACTCACTCACTCAACACTCATCACTCACTCACTCACTTCACTATCATTCTAAGATAGACACAACATGCTGGAGTAACTCAGTGGGACAAGAAAAATCTTGGAGAAGGGGATGGGGCAACTTTTGGGTCGAACTTCAGCTGAGAGTCAGGGGACAGGGATTCTGAGTTATGCAGCTTACGGTTTGTAAACGAAGATAAACAAAGGCCCAAGGACTAAGGACATAATTGTAAGCATCCACAATTGGGTAGTGGAATTTTGACTTGCCCATGCAGCACACAGATAAAGATAAGACACAACATCAGAATTTAACAGTAAACATAAAAACATCCCCTACAACGGTTCACTGTGGGTTCTCCTTTGAGCACTATAACCCAGACCTTTATGGGGGGCAGGCAGCAGTCCATCCCCAGACCTCATTTAAAGCAGATGCATGATAAGGAAATGTAGACATGGTTCATTATTAGCTGAGGGGTTGGTGATACTGCGGCATAAAATAAGGGAATATATATTCAGGAGGCTAGTAGAACGAGTTGAGAACTAGGATGGGGAGGGACGGAGAGAGCGGGAAAGAGTGTTAGAGAAATCAATAGGCTTAATCTTGCTCCCCTTTCTCCTCCGTCCCTTGTCCACAGCAATCTTTGAGCGTATGGGTTAATATTTTCTCTTTCAGATCCTATGGCCAGGTTTGCTAGTGGCAGGTTGCAATCCAGAGATTATACTTTTTTGACCCCGCTTTGCAATTTAGTATCTATAATGCTCTCCCACCTTCCCTAGCCGTACCTTGTTCTACCTACATCATTGGTACCCACTCTAGATCTTTAAGTAGCACCTATTTATTGGGTCTGCTGTAGGCGGCAGAATGCCACAGATGATCTTCTCAGGGAACTAATTGGTGACTTTGTTGCATGTCGAAGGCCTCTTCCTGATTCAAGATCAAGACTATACGTTTTCTAAACCCTCTTTAACTTTTGTACAGAGTTGTCATTCTGATGCTGAAGCAAAGATTATCGGAGAGGGCTGTGGGTGGGAAGGCTGGGGGTGAACGAGGGGAAGAACACTCAGGACCACTCTCTGAGGGAGTACGCATTTTCAAGAACAAAGTTGACCCAATGGTATGGTAAGCAACTAAACTTGACACCTGAGATAATAGCAGTCATGTGAGGAACGCTGTCTAACTGATTAACTGACGTGGCAGGTTTGACGACTATGGTGACTACTGGCGATTAACTATGGAGACCAATGGTGGAGGAATTTGCATATTTCGTAACGTTCAGGTGACGGATGTGGAACGGTACTCAAAGAGGTCTCGATTTACTTCCTATGATCCTGTGTGTCTAGCGCATGTTACAGGTTCCTTAACTGAGAAGCCTCTGGTTATTAATCCACCTCTGCGTCTGTCAGTGTCATTAAATTATTTGGGCAAAAATAATGCCTAATACCTATAGAGATTTCACCAGATAGACGAGAAACGACGAATGACGCTGCATTTTTAAGCAAGAATTCAGACATGATGCTTTTTCCATTCCCAATTAAACACCCGTATTCCACAGTATAAGGACATCGAGCTAGCTGTGAACAGGAAGAGACCTTCGGCGATGCCTGGCATGTTTGGCGCTTGAGAGCATGTAAAAAAAAGGCAAAAAGAGTGTAGAGACAACTCCCCCCAAACAGTAAGCTTAAGGAGAACTAACAAAGATATTTTGTATGTCTAGTAAAGAAAGGGATACTAGGGGAATAGGGCCTCTGAAAACAAATGTGGTCATTATGTGTGGAAGTCCATGGGAGAAGAGCAAGATTCCCCAGGCACTATATCTCTCCTGTTTTAATGTGGGGAATACATAAAGCAAAGACATTTGGCCCAGTTAAGGGAAGGTCCTGAGACGTTCATGTTGCTTGTACTGCAAGCAAAACATAACGATGAGGCAACAGCACAAGTTAAAGGGAGATGAATTGTTGTGAAGTTGTGAAGATGCAGGATGTCTGAGGCATTATGGAGGTAGATAATTCTAGGGTGTTCATTGATAAGGCTGAAGGAATTATGGAAGCTGAGCTATAAATTGGTCAGGTGCCCTGCGCCCATATATAGGTATCTGTAGATGGTCCACGTGAAATAAAGATAGTTTTCATTTGAACAACAATTACAAAAGGATCTTGATCAGAGGGGGCAAGTGAGAGAGAAATGGTAATGCGAGATTAATGCGATAGGTGTGAGGATTACATTTTGGGACGTCAAACTGGTGGAAACCTTCCGTAGTGAATAGCAGGACACTGGGGAACTGTTGGAGAGCAGAGGGATCAAGGAGTAAGAGTATACTGTATATTTTCTGAAAGTGGTGTCACAGAGATAGGATGTAAAGACGGCTTTTAGTACTTGGCTTTATCAGTCAGGGTACTGAGCAGAGAAGTTGAGATGAATATGTGACAGTAGTACAAGTTTGATGAGGCTGCAATTGAATTCAGTTTAGTCACACTGCTAGAGAAAGGGCGGCCACAATGTTGCCCATTCGGTGCAAAGAATTCAGAGAGATTATAATAGACAATAGAGAATATTCAAAAGGTGGCAGGAGTCAGGTCATTCGGCCTCTTCGAGACAGCCCCCGTCATTCCAATGTGATCAAGGCTGATCATCACGATCTGTACCCTGTTCTGCCTTCTCCTACATTCCTTAACTCCCCTTTCCTAAGAGATACTCAACTTTCATCTGAAAGATCTGTGCAACCGCCTCCACTGCCCCTTGAGGCAGTGAATTCCTCCCCACTCAATCTCTTCCTCTCAGTTCTAAATGGCTTACCTTTAAAATGCTTAAGATTTACGAGGTTGTTGCCAGGACTTGCGGGCTGAGCTGTAGGGAAGTCGGGCTGGCTAGGGATTTGTATTCCTGAGTGGAGGATGTACGAGTGATCAAGCTGTTTAAAATCATGCGGGATATTGATAGAGTTTGGGAGTCAACATTAGAAAACATAAGTTTACGGCGAGAGGTGAAATGATTAACTTTTACAATCAGGAATGGTGAGTATTGGAGGAGCTGCCGAGACGTAATTGACCGGACAATAACAACATTTAAAAGACTACTTGGTCAGGTATCATGGATTGTAGATGAGGATGTGGGGCCAAATGTGGGCAAAATGCGGCAAAATTGGATGGGGCATCTTAGTTCGGGAAGGACAAGTTGGACAAAGGGCATGTTTCCTGCTGTTTGATTCTAACTGCTATGATTAACGCTGAGTGCAAAATATTGTCCCGAAAAGAACCTTTTATTCCTCCCTCTCAACTTCAGCATATGCTTCGAACTTTAGAGGTTTCTACGAAAATTGGGGAGAAGACTGGGGGCCATCCCGTTATTGCATACCCTTAGGTTTTGGTAATATCAATAAGATTAACCCGGCCAATCTCCTATGGTCCAAAGAAAAGGTTCCAACTTTTATACAACTCATGGCCACAAGTCAAGGCACATGCGGGTGAATCGTTTCGGAAACCTTTTACATTAATGACATTCTGCTGTAGTGAGTACCAGACTGTACTACAATACTCCCGTATAGATCTTGTGAACTCTTGTACAAGTGCATCATAATGTGGAATCTGTACTCAATTAAATTCGGCAATGCGGACAAGGGCACCAAATGTTCTTCAAAAATCTGTTTCGCCATTCCTTGCTCCACCTTCGAAACTAATTAGATCCCATCGAAACTTTGATATTTACCCATTGGACCAGTTTTACCATAATTTTAGTTATTTGCTAGATTTACGAACCAATGTTAACAACATTGTCATCCAAATCGTTACTGTAGATAACAATCGCTCACTGCGGTGCACACACTGGCTTTGTCCTGACCTCGTCAATACTCTACATGATCTCTTCAAAATACAATCAGATTTGTGAGACAAGATTTCCAATGCACAAAGCCATGCTGGTGTAGTAAAAGAGGTTGGGTTTGTGCCTAACCCCCTGTGAAATTCTGGCCATACCTGTTCCAGCTAAAGTGGATTGCAAATGTAGTTCATACCCCTTGAACGTTTCCACATTTTGTCACGTTACAACACACAAATGTAAATGTATTTTATTGGGATTTTATGTGATAGACCAACACAAAGTGGTGCATAATTGTGAAGTGGAAGGAAAATAATACATGGTTTTCAATTTTTTTTACAAATAAAACCCCTGAACGTTGGCATGCAACACAATATTAGCACACTTTACTTGATACCCCTACAAAAAATCCAGTGCAACAATTGCATTCCGAAAGTCCACCTAATTAGTAAATTAGGAGTCACTGTGTGTAATTATTCTCAGCTAAAAACTACAGCTGCTCTGTGAAGGCTCAGTGGTTTGTTAGGATACCTTAGTGAAACCCGCTATGAAGCAAGGAACACCCGGAGGTCAGGATAAAGTTGTGGAGAAGTTTAACGCAGGGTTAGGTTTAAAAAAAATATGCCAGCCTTTGAACTCGCGGAGCACCGTTAATCATCATCCGAAAAATGAAAAGAGTATGGACCACTGCACACTCCCAAGAATGGCAGTCACTCATAAACTGACAAGGCCGGGCAAGGCAGCATTGATCAGAGAAGCAGCAAGACGACCCATGGTAACTCTGGCGACGCTGCCAGAGATCTAAAGATCAGGTGGGAGCATCTGTCACAGGACAACTATTAGTCGTTTGCATCCAACAAATTGGCCTTATGGATGAGTGGCAACAAGAAACGTTCATTGATGAAATAAGCCATAAGAAAGTACGTATGCCGTTGCACAAGCCATGTGGGGGACACAGAAACATGTGGAGAAATCGTGCTCTGGTTGATGAGACCAAAATTGAACTTTTAGGCTAAATACAAAAATGCTATGTGTGGCGGAAAAAACTAAATGCACTCACCCGAACTACCCCATCCCCACTGTGACATGGTGGAGGCAGCATCTGCTGTGGGGATGTTTTCTTCTGAGGGAAGGGAAGCTGGTCCGAGTTGCTGGGAAGAGGATGGAGCCAAATCGGGCAATCACTTGGAAGAACTGTTAGAGTCTGCAAAAGACTTGAGCCTGGGGCAGCGGGTTCACTTCCAGCAGGAAAGGACTCTAACATACGCCAGAGCTACAATGGAATGTTTATCCAATGATATTCATGTGTCAGGACTGGCAAGTCAAAGTTCAAACCTAATCCATGAGAATCTTGAAAGACTTGAATCTTGCTGTTCACAGGACGCCTCCCCATCAATTGACTGAGCTTGAGCTATTATGCCAACGAAGAATGGGCAAAAAATCAGGTCTCTAGATTGCAAAGTGGTAGTGACATACCCACGGCCTTGCCGAGTAATGGCCAGGGAAGGTGGTTCTACACGTATAAATGACTCGGGGGGCTGAATTTTTTTGCAGCGCCACACTTTTCCGATTTTTAATTTGTAATAAATTTGATAAAACCATGTATCATTTTCCTTCCACTTCACAATTATTGCGCCACTTTGTGTTGGTCTATCACAAAAAATCAATAAATAATATTAAAAACTCAAAAAAAAAAAAAAAAAAACCCCTTTTGGGTTGTAACGTGACAAATGTGGAAAAGTTCAAGGGTCTGAATACTTTGCAGCCTGTATTCACCCCTCCCAACAAACTTCCAGTCAGTCAAGTCAACTAAAGTTGTGTTGAGGTATTTGTGTAAATGCAAAATTATGGAGGGGTAAGGTACAAAGAAATCTTGCTTGCAGTAAGATCTCAGGCACATCTGAAGACCGACTAACTCACACCATTTATTATATATAAATTGCATATATATGTTTACACGATAGTGAAAAGAAAAATCCAAAAGAACCCGACATTAGTGCAACAGTATTATTTACAAACCACGTCTATGATGTTCAATAGGTTTGCCTCAATCTGCTCTCTACTTAGAACTGGTAAAAGATATTTGAGGCCGATTGATTAACATACGGGGGTGTCAGATGCATATCCATCCAGTAATCCGTATTGTTGATCTCAAATGATGAAGCAAGAAGTTTGCATAACCTATTGGTATCGAACTTAAGGACTATGATCACAGTGATTCACTGCCCCTCTCATGTGGACTGAGCAGTCTCCAGGATTTGGGAAGAGTGAAAGCACCGGATGAGTGTTTACTGAAATCTAGCTGCACAAACATTAGCTGGGTAAAGATTAAATTATTGCTACTGACTATTCTGGGAATGATGCCATTATCTTTATTCAAGATGTGTCACTGCTGACAATCGAATCCAAGCTTATATGTTTAAAAACAATTTATCACTGAAATGATTTTATAAGTTTCCGGTACTGAAGGTAATGATGTCATCGCTGAAATGCAATGATACTCATTTCCATTGCTGCAACTTGCCCTAAGAATGTTCCTTCAGTGAATGGTTGAGCCAGGATTGGACACTGATACAGTACTGGTTATTTCCTGCAAGTTGCTGAATGTGATATCCTGATATAATTAAGTGTTTCAATTTTCCAGTTCCATTGCCTTACACAAAGCCTGGGGCAGCACTGTGGCGCGCTGGTAGAGCTGCTGCCTCACAGCACCAGAGACCCAGGTTCAATCCTGCCCTCAGGTATTGTCTGTGCTGAGTTTGAAAGCTCTTCCCATGACCCGGATTTTCTCTCGGTGCTCCAGTCTCCTCCCACTTCCCAAAGCCATGCAGGTTTGAAGGTTAAATGTCTGCTGTAATGTGTTCCCATTTGGTAGGTAGTGGATGTGAAGGTGGGGGATAACATAGAACTCGTATGAATGGGTCATTGATGGCCGTCAGGAACCCAGTGGGCCAAAGAGCCTGTTTCCATCTAATCACAGGAAAAACAGGAAACTAATTAGATGCAACATGATAGTTTTATCAATGGCAAGACAATGAATATTGTTGGATGGCACTTAGGTTTGTATAGAGTATGTTGGAAGGCTGGAGGCATGATAATCTGTAATTGTGAAAGATCTCTAATATAATCTGGACTTCCTGTGAGCAACAAAGTTCCATGTGACCACACATACCAATAATAAAATTCTATAGGCTGGCATCATTATAAGAACTGGAAGGTCTGCCTTCTCCACTAATCAGGCCTACTGCAAAAATATCACTCAAATGCTGAGTTCCTCTCTCTATTCCTTCTCTCCAGAGATGCTGCCTGTCCCGTTGAGTTACTCCAGCATTTTGTGTCTATCTTCACTCAAGTGCTGAGTTGTTTTGACTCACTTGATGCTCAGTTAGTATACTACTAACTACAATCTGTTCTTCTGACTTCATTAGATAATGCCTCTGTACAAGGAACTGCATGCATACGTAAGGGCAAAGCTCCGAGATACCTTTGGGCCACAACATATCAGTTCAAAAGGATGTCTCCCAGCTCATTTATTGGGTAAGATCACTTTGTTGTATAAAGAATAAACAAGCATGCAGTAACAGCATAACAGCCTGACATAATAGTAATGCTCAGGTACAGTTTCAAGGTCTAAAGGATTGAACATTTTGCTTTTGGATTTTTTGTGACCCAAGGTTTGATGCCTGATGATATTGTAAATCAAAATTACGCACAGAAGTCTAGCCTCTGTTTTCATAACTGCACCCCTCCGTGCAAAACACTTGGGGTAATATGCCTCCACGTTATTAAAATGTTATTATTTTATGCATCATAAGACCATAGGTGTCCAACAGTTAACTGGAAACCTTCCTCCACCAGTAACTCCGCAAAACAGCCATGGTTTCAGTTTCTGCATTGCCACCTATATTTGCTGCATTGATTTAGTTTGTTTTCTAAAAATCGCCTGCTGCTGGGAGTCCTTTCTTGTTTGGCCAGATATGTATAAGCAGAACTGAAGTAAAGCAATAGCCATTAAAATTGAAACCCTTTGATTATCGCATTCATTTTATCTTGAAAATTAACTATTCACAGTCAGCTATTCGGCATAGATATTGCGGACTGAAGGGCCTGCTCCTGTGCTGTAGTGTTGTATGCTTTGATAACAGTGAGGAAACTGGGTGAAACATTCGAGGTTTCATATAGCCCTTACATGCATTGTAGTTTGCAAATTTATGTCCTCTTTACTCATGTCTGAATTTCACTCGCTCCATCTAAGGTTCTTCCTGATCAAAATCGCTCATGCTTTGAGAATGTCATCTTTCTCCAACACATTTCCCCATAGTCGAGTGGGTGGAATCACACTCGCCTGGTCCAAGTTTGCAGCCAACACCGCCATAGTGGGCCAGATATAAAATAATGATGAGAAGAAGTACAGAAAGGAAATTGAGAACCTGGCCACTTGGTTTCAAGCCAACAGCCACTCAATGTCAGCAAGACAAAAGAGGTAGTGATTGACTTCAGTAAGTGAGGCAGTACATATACCCCGGTCTACATTGATGGTGTTGAAGTAGAAATGGTCGAAAGCTTCAAGTTTCTAGGAATAAATGTCACCAGCGATTTGTCCTGGACCAGCCACATTGAAACTATGGCCAAGTGAGCACACCAATGCTTCTACTTCCTTAGAAGGCTGATGAAGTTTGGCACGTCCCCAACAATACTCACCAACTTCTACAGATGCACCGTATTAAGTATCTTATGGGATTTATCACAACCTGGATGGGAGTAGCTCCATCCTAGACCACAAAAAATTGCAGAGTTGTGGACATAACCCAGAGCATCTCACAAACCAATTTCCCTTCCATCAATATTTCATGCTCTCAGCATAATCAAGGACCACTTCCTTTATTTCTCTCTCCATCAGGCAGGAGATATAGAAGTTTGAAAACTCATACGTCTAGATTCAGGAGGTATAGTTTATTCCCTCTGTTAACAGGCATCATCAGTTAGTGTGTGGTCCTCCTCATTAGAAACTTTTGAACTATCTTTAATCGGACTCCATCCGACTTCAATGTTATATCTTTGCACTTAATGTAGTACCCTTTATCCTTTATCTGTGCACTTTGGACGACTTGATTGTATTCATGTATAGTCTTTTCTTTGACTGGATTGCACACAAACAAAAGCTTTTCACTGTACCTCTGTACATGTGACAATAATATACAAAACTAAACTAAACAACTTTTATCTGCATGGTTGGAAAAGACGATGGGATGGATTGAGGTCATTAAAGGGAATTTGTAAATATATCTTTTTATTATTAAATGTGAAAACATAAGCTGAACTGACAACTCGGGTTGCGTTGGCATCAGTTAACAGGGAAAGTCGCTCAGGCACGTCACCTTAGCATGTGATTTAAGACGAATAGCCATGCTCCACTGTGTGTCTTCCTTTCTGTGGCTGTTTCTGGGTTTTGTACTCAACCATTAGCTTCTTACGATCTTAATGTCAATCTGATCTAATTTCTGTTTTATTTTCAGGTGACATGTGGGGAAGATTTTGGGGAAACCTATATAATTTCTCAGTTCCATTTCCAAAACAGAAAGATATAGATGTAACATCTGCAATGAAAGAACAGGTAAGTTCAGGCTGCCTGCCCCATGGGAGAGGATGGTTTCACTTGTGGGAATGTCTAGGATCACAGGGCCCAGCCTCAGAATAAAAGGGCGTAGCTGGAAGTGAGGAAGAATCTCTTTAGCCAGAGGGTGGTGAATCTGTGGAATTCATTGCCACAATCGACGGTGGAGGCCAAGTCTTTGGTATTTTTAAAGTGAAGATTGATATGTTCTTGATTAGTCAAGTCAAGCCAAGTCACATTTATTTATATAGCACATTAAAAAACAACTCTCGTTGACCAAAGTGCTTTACATTTGTTATAAGAGTAGTATACACAAGCAGGCTACATACAAATATACAAATAGCCCTCGCTCAGAGGACGTCAGGAAAGGCTTGGGAGAACAGATACATTTTTAGACTAGACTTAAAGGAGTCGATGGAGGGGGCAGTTCTAATGGGGAGGGGGATGCTGTTCCACAGTCTAGGAGCTGTGACCGCAAAGGCGCGGTCGCCCCTGAGCTTATGCCTAGACCGCGGGACATTCAGCAACCCCAAGTCGGCCGATCTGAGGGACCTGGAGGTGGTGTAGTGGGTGAGAAGACTTTTAATGTAGGTGGGTGCAAGCCCATTGAGGGCTTTGTAGACAAAGAGGAGGATCTTGAAATTTACTCGGAACCGCACAGGGAGCCAGTGGAGAGAGGCCAGGATCGGGGTGACGTGGTCCTTTTTCAGTTGCCTGTCAGGAGTCTCGCTGCGGCGTTTTGGACCAGTTGCAGGCGGGACAGGGAAGATTGGCTGATGCCAGTGTAAAGGGAGTTGCAGTAATCTAGGCGGGAGGAGATAAATGTATGGATGATCTTTTCGAGGCCATCAAACTGGAGGAATTGTTTTATTTTAGCTATCATCCGAAGCTGAAAGAAGCTAGCTTTTACCACGGCATTGACTTGTTTGTCAAACTTCAGTGCTGAGTCAAATATCACGCCAAGGTTTTTGACGTGAGGTTCGAGTGGTGGGGTAAGGCTCCAAGGCTGCCTGCTATCATTTTGATTGAGTCCGATTTAGTAATGGTGTCAAAGGTTATGGGGAGAATGCAGGAGAATGGGGTGAAGAGGGAAAGATAGAATCAGCTATGATTAAATGGTCTCAATTGGTCAAATTAACTGACTCAATTGGTCGAATCACTTAATTCTGCTCCTATGTCTTATGAACATATAATTTGATTAATACTTCCTTGCTAGGCCTAGGCATCACTGTATGTCCTTGATATACTGATGGTATTAATAGACATAATTATTTGTTACATGCAACATTCTTTCAACATTGGAGATATCATTGGATTCAATTAAGCCAATGCAATTAAAGAATTCTTCTTCCTGTATCAGGGTAATTTATGACTTAGTTATCCAATATTACCCAATCCAACATGTTCAGAATTTAGGTATACTATATATCTAGAATGCCCTCATATACTTGACCTGTTAATGGACTTAGTTATAACATATCAAAATCAAAACATCCTTCCAGTGTCTGTGGGGGGGGGGGGGGGGGGGGGGGGGGGGGGGTGGGGTGATCAATTATACTATATCAAATACTACACTTCCTTACAGTGTGGGAGTGTTTTAGTTATACCATATCAAATGGTCTTCCTATCCTAGGACTGCCAATGCATTTTTTTTTTCATATCAAATGCAGCATGGTATACTGTAACTAAGCCCAATATAGCAAACAAATGGGTTAGGTGATTCATTTGCAGCTATCAAAATAAATGAAAGACAGCAATAGATCAAAGGAAAAAACTTACTTCCAAAATGCAGTCATTGTGAGGATTGGGAAAACATCAAAAATCAGCAAAGGATCAGTAAGTCCCGAGGCATTGATAAGGAATGGGAAGCAAACTATGAGATGAAACCACCCAGAGAGGTTAAAATGGATTGTGACAGTTTGCATAGAAATGTGAAAACAAAAAGACTAAGTGAAGTTAATGGGGGTCCCCTGCAGTTCTGTCAAGGCAAACATCAGATAAATTAAACAAACATCTTGTGCTGGAGATGCAGGTGAATGTAGATGCTGCGAACTTGAGCAAAAAAAAAACAACTGCTGGTGGAACTCAATGGGTCAGGCAGCATCTGTGGAGGAAAATGGACAGATGACATTTCAGATCGAGCTCCTTCTTCAGACTTACACTTATGCTCATTGAATGAGGACACAGACTGCTCCGGATATGGTGGAGGACCAGGTGTCTAGAGTAAATGATGAGCTCATTTCAAAAATCATGGTTGAACTAGCAAATGAGATTAGCCAGCTAATACATTGATGACTAATTCCTGAATCTCTCCCCATACAGGCATGGAAACCAATAAATATGTTTCAGGAGGCTGATAACTTCTTCCAATCTTTGGGCCTTAAACCAATGAATGATGACTTCTGGAACTTCTCCATGATCGAGAAACCTACTGATGGCCGCAAAGTTGTCTGTCATCCAACAGCCTGGGACATGGGCAATGGAATCGATTTCAGGTACAGTAGATTGTGCAGTGTAGGAAATAATTGATTTTCCATGAACATTGTGTAACTACTAATGTACAATATATTATGCAGTAACACACTTAGAGAATCACCTTTACTTTGATGTTTATTGAAAACTTCCATTCCTAAAATTAGTTGTACTTAGTTCAAGTGTGATGGATAAAAATGGGAACATCAAATCCATTGTGTTTGTTCATAACCATGAACTTATTTATTTGCTACTGACACCAACACGCTCCCTGGCAAACTCTGGGCATTGTTCAAACCGTCAGCATAATTACAATAACAAAAACATCCCAAGGTGCTTCAAGTGTTAGCAAACAAAATATGACGCAGAGTCATGGAGTCATACAGCATAGAAACAGACCTTACATCCCATCTCATCCAAGATCATGGCCCACCTAGGCTAGTCCCAGTAGCCCAGATCCGGCCCATATCCCTTTCAACCTTTGCCATCCATGTACCTGTTCAAATATCATTTGTACCTGCCACAACTACCTCCTCTGGCAGCTTGTTCTTTCTAACCACAAACCTCTGAGTAAAAAAGTTGCCCCGGTTTCCTATTAAATCTTTCCCCTCTCACCTTAAACCTATGTCTCCTGGTCTTGATTCCCTTGTGCTGGATAAAACTGTGTGCATTCCACTATCCATTCCTCTCATAATTTTATATACCGCTATCAAATCACCCCTCAGCCTCCAGCACACCAACGAATCAAGTCCTAACCTGCCGATCCTTTTCCTGTAGCTCAGGCCCTTGAGTCCTATAAACATAATTCTCTGCACTCTTTACAGCTTAGTGACATCCTCCCTATAGCAAGGTGACCAAAGGAAATCTGATCACTGCACTGAAATAGATTTTAAGGAAGAAACAAGGAACGGCAAATGCTGGTTTACCATAAAGGCCACATCCTTCCTGCAATGAGGCGATGGAACTGTAAAACAATATTCTAAATGTGGCCTGACCAAAGTTCAATTCAGCTACAACATGACTTTCCAATTTCTATACTCAGTGCCCCAACCAATAAAGGCAGGCACACCATTCTCTTTCTTTACCATTTATTGGTTTTCAGGTGGTTTTGGACTTGCACCTCAAAGTCTCTCAGTACATCAATGCTCCTAAGGATCCTGTCATGTTCTTAAACATGTATATGTTTAAGAAAGAACTGCAGATGCTGGAAAAGTCGAAGGTAGACAAAAAATGCTGGAGAAACTCAGCAGGTGAGGCAGCATCTATGGAGCGAAGGAATAGGCGACGTTTCGGGTCGAGACTAGGGGACCGAGGATCTAGTGGGAGGGAGGAACTGAAGGGAATCTACATTAGGCCGGAAATGGTTTTAGGTAAACTGTTGGGACTGAAGGCAGATAAATCCCCACAGCCTGATGGTCTGCATCCTGGATGGTCTGCATCAAGGAGGTGGCCCTAGAAATCGTGGATGCATTGGTGATCATTTTCCAACTGCTACAGACTCTGGATCAGTTCCTGTGGACTGGAGGGTAGCTAATGTAACCGCAATTCTTTAAGAAAGGAAGGAGAGAGAAAATGGGGAATTATACACCAGTTAGCCTTGCATCGGTTGTGGGGAAGATGCTTGAGTCAATTGTTAAAGATGTTATAGCAGCGCATTTGGAAAGTAGTGACAGGATCGGTCAAAGTCAGCATGAATTTATGAAGAGGAAATCATGCTTGACTAATCTTCTGGAACTTTTTGAGGATGTAACAAGTAGAATGGATAAGGGAGAGCCAGTGGATGTGGTGCATCTGGATTTTCAAAAAGCCTTTGACAACGTCTCACACAAGAGATTAGTGTGCAAAATTAGAGCACATGGTATTGGGGGTAGGGAATTGACATGGATAGAGAACTGGTTGGCAGACAGAAGCAATGAGTAGGAATGAAGGGATCCTTTTTAGAATGGCAGACAGTGACTAGTGAGGTGCTGCAAGGCTCAGTGCTGGGACCACAGTTATTTACAATATATATTAATGATTTAGACGAGGGAATTGAATCTAACATCTCCAAGTTTGTGGATGACGACAAAGCTGGGTGGTAGTGTGAGCTGCGAGGAGGCTGCTATGAGGCTGCAGGGTGACTTGGATAGGTTGGGTGAGTGGCCAGATGTATGGCAGATGCAATATAATGTAGATAAATGTGAGGTTATATACTTTGGTGGCAAGAACAAGAAGACAGATTATTATCTGAATGATGTCAGATTAGGAAAAGGGGAGGTACAATGAGACCTGGCCTTGTACATCACTCACTGAAAGTAAACATGCAGGTACAGCAGGCAGTGAAGAAAGCAAATGGCATGTTGGCCTTCATAGCGAGAGGATTTGAGTATAGGAGCAAGGAGGTCCTATTGCAGTTGTACAGGGTCCTGGTGAGACCACACCTGGAATATTGTGTGCAGTTTTGGTCTCCTTATTTGAGGAAGGATATTCTTGCTATTGAGGGAGGGCAGCGTAGGTTCACCAAATTAATACCCAAGATGGCGGGACTGACATGTGATGAAAGAATGGGTCGACTGGGCTTGTATTCACTGGAATTTAGAATGATCTTATAGAAACATATAAAATAGATGCAGGAAAAAAATTCCCGATGTAGGGGGAATCCAGCACCAGAGGTCACAGTTTAAGAATAAGGGGTAGGCCATTTAGAACTGAGAGGAGGAAAAATGTTTAGCCAAAGAGTTGTGAATCTGTGGAATTCTCTGCCAGAGGGCAGTGGAAACCAATTCACTTGATGTTTTCAAGAGAGAGTTAGATTTAGCTCTCAGGGCTAACGGAAACAAGGGATAGGGGAAAAAGAAGGAATGGGGTACTGATTTTGGATGATCAGCCATGATCATATTGGCTCAAAGAGCCGAATGGCCTACTCCTGCACCTACTTTCAGTTTTATGTTTTCTGTTTAAGGTCATTATGCCATTTAAACCCAATTTTCTCTCTCCACAGATGCCACTTGACTGCTGAGTATTTCCGGCATTTTCTGTTTTTATCTCAGATTTCCAGCGTCCACGTTATTTTATGTTTCTAAGTTACCATTGTAAATTTATCGTGCCAAAAATGCATTTTTTTAACTACTTGTTGGAGAAGCTACTGTGGTGCATAAAAGCTGGAGTTCTCACAGAAGATTCTTCCACTATAAAAATAAATAGGGAGAGAAATGTAAACCTAAAATAATATATATATTTTTTTAATGCAGGATTAAAATGTGCACCAAAGTGAACATGGAAGACTTCCTCACTGTCCACCATGAAATGGGACATATTCAATATGACATGGAGTATGCAAACCAACCATACTTATTCCGAGATGGAGCCAATGAAGGTTTTCACGAGGGTGTTGGGGAGATCATGTCACTCTCAGCAGCCACCCCTAAGCATCTAAAGGCTATAGGTCTTCTTCCGGACTCTTTTATTGAAAATAATGGTTGGTTCCCAACTCTTTACAAAGTTATATTCAGATGTTGAGTTCTTTTCATAGAAAAGTAATTTATAGTCAAAATGAAATCATCCATTAATGATCCATTCATTTATGCACTTCCATTTGTCAATGTATTGAGGGAGATCAGCTACATTAGCTTGCAAAGCTGACAAAGAAATGGCTTACTTAACAACAATCATCTGATTGAGAATTTTTACTTGAGTAATAATTTGCCGGGTTTCTTTCATTTTCAAGGGTTTCAACACTGCAAATGCCTATAACCTCAGTGTCACTTTCCTGCACCAACCCCATATCCTCTAACATCCCAAAATCAATTAAACTCAAGACCCTGGGTCATGCAAATAACTTGAAACTCCACAGCCTTCTTGAGTGGAGAATTTGAATGCTTCACCACTCATAGACTGAAACAGCCTCTCCTAATCTCTGACCTGAATGACCAACCCTTAAACTAGATTGAATATAAAGACAAGGATTCTTGACGTTCCTGACAAAGAAATGGTTAGTCAGTGTAACTGGCCCACTGCCGTCCTACTAGCACTTCACCCAAGATGCCCACTTTGATATTGACTCATAATTTCCGGTCAATGGGAATAAAAATGGTGAGAGATGCAAATCAAACAATTCACTTGTTATATACAGGCAACCAAAATGAAAACAGAAGGTCTTAACTGAGGCTTCCTTTGGTTTGTGTGGAGTCATTTAACTATTTTCCCTTCCTTTATCGATGAACAGCAATCCAGAAGGACAATCTATCCACCTAACGTAATATGGATACTGTTAGTGGACAAAAGTGGACACGATCAGACAGAACAGGAGCCCAGCATAAATTGCTGAATGACCCAAATCAGTGCTGGCCAATACAGATAGTTTCAATTTCCCCAAGGGAGATCAAGAAACCACATTTCCAGTTTCCGCCCCAGACGTGGCCATTATACGTGGCCTTGCAATGTGGCTTCTGCCACTTGGCCACAAAGTCATCTCCACAAGGAAGTGATGTTTGTGCCTGTCAGGTTTAGTAATAAGATTCCACAAGATTAACTAACTTCCTGATTATCAACCTTTAGCTGTATATACAAGGTTCCGGAATCTGTGGAATAATTGCATGATTTATTTCCCAGTTCATATAGAGATGTGTCCCCATTGGTATTTAGTGAAACCTTTATTTCCCATTCCTAAATATCATTGAATTCAATGTCTTGCTTGCTTTATGACAGTTAAGAGTCAATCATATGGTTGTGAGGCCAGATTTATTTCCATGTACAATTGCAGCGATCAGATCATTGAATTAAAATAATCTACAGTATATTCCCCAGGTGGCATGTTACGATTTGAACTCTGTACCTGATAGCTGATTCAGGTATCATACCCGACTGTTTAATCCATTCATTTTACAAGAGAGAGAGAGAGAGAGAGAGAGAGAGGGAGAGAGAGAAAACAAAACAAGTATATAAACTAAAATCCAGAAGAATTTGACCTCAGTAAAACATCATGCAACACACCTTTACTTCCTAATAGACTCATGAGAGACATTGGAAGGTGCGTAGGATTTCTATATTTGCTAAGAGCTAGTCCAACACTAGTTCCAATTGAAGACTAGCAGATGATCAATGGCTCTATGATGTGAATTAGGACATGGGTTGGGATTAATGTGTAAAGTAACACCTGCCAGTGAGTTATGATAGTTGTGGTGTTTTCCTCTCTAGAAATTGACATCAATTTTCTCCTGAAGCAAGCCCTGACCATTGTTGGCACGTTGCCTTTCACTTTCATGATGGAACAGTGGAGGTGGAAACTGTTCAAGGGAGAAATACCCAAAGAACAGTGGATGAAAAAGTTTTGGGAAATGAAGTGAGTTTGAATGGCATTCAACACTTAAATCTGATTTTTGAATTTCTCCTAATGGAAATATGGTGAAGATACATACATCTGTCCCTTTTGTATTAATTTTCTCATTGCTATTTGTAATGTGCATATGTTAGCTACATTTATGACATCAGACCATGACCACGTTCTGAAAGTAGAAGCAATTGGCCACAGAGCAACCTGTAACCTCCTCAGGTGACTTGATCCAGTCCTGTCTTTAACCCACTGTGTTGTCATCTCTCCAGTACTGACCCTCACTTTATTACCTTTTGTCCAAGCACAGAATCACCCCCATACCTGGCCTGCTGCCTCTCTGGAAATTGTGATGTTGTATGTAATCTGTTATTCATTTGCTCTTCTCTTCACACCAGTTTGGTATAAAAGCTTGCAATAGAAAGAAGCTTCCCTCCGGAACCACCTCTCCCTCCTCAAAACCAACATTTCAAACGAGTTCAATTACTGAGCTAAAATAAGCATAGAATACACTAGGAATATTGAGGGATTCACCCACCACTTTGAACGAGAATAAGAATTGTTTCAGATCAAGGAACTTTCATCAGTTTGTCTAAGCTACCAGTTTGGGTCAATATTCATCCCCTTTTGATTATTTGTTTTACTTTCTCCTTTGTAGAAACCCTTGTGATATTTGCCAAGGCTGCATTTGATTTTTTTTTTAATCCCTTTAAAATAAACTAAATTACAAATACCTTATTTAATCTTTAATTCAATCTTTAATTGTCATTGTGCAGTGTACAATACAGAGACAACGAAATGCAGTTGGTATCTCCGAAGGGCGAACTTATGAATAAACAAGTAATTGCGCAGTAGTATGAGTATATACATCTACACATATACAGTGGTATCCGGGCAATTTGCTGGTGATTGGATAATATTTGGTTTCTTATATTTTCCTAAGTCCATTTTGACAAAAATTGATACTTTTTAGTACCTTTCTGAGTAAAACCCTTAATCTTTACAGAAAGAAGGACCTGCTGCTTTTATCATTGGTCTATCACGTCCGCTGTGAGCTCACAAAGCAATCTTATTTGCGGCCACTGATTTTCCTTGCAGATTATTGAATAATTGGAATGCTCTTTTGTAGAGACGGCATGTGTATGATGGGTGGAATGGTTCCCTTTACTGTGTTACTCTGGAAGTGATTCTGTTTCTCATTCGTCTGAAGAAGTTAATTATTTCACCTTTCTTTAGACGAGAGATTGTTGGGGTTGTTGAACCTCTCCCCCATGATGAAACCTACTGTGATCCAGCTGCCTTGTTCCATATCGCCAATGACTACTCCTTCATAAGGTATGTGTGCCAGTTTCTCTTCTCCCAAGCACTGGGTACAAACTAAGCCTTCATCAGTGTCTGTCCATTCCCTTCACAGATGCTGCCTGACCTGCTGAGTTCCTCCGGGACTTTGTTCAATGCTTCATCAGTGTTCTCATTCTTTGCTGCAGAGCCATTTAAAACACTTTCGAAAGATCTTGTTTGCATGATGCCAACCCTTAGCAACCTTAGCACTAAAGCACCATCCTACGGTCAGCACTACTGCACGTTTACATTCACTTTTGCCCATTTATTTTCTCAACATATGTTAATGTGAACTTTTTTTTAAGATATATGGCGCTGGAGTGAAGGATTCCCAGACTGATGCCGTTTGTATTTCACA
Organism: Okamejei kenojei; assembly: GCA_035221665.1. NCBI lineage: Eukaryota > Metazoa > Chordata > Chondrichthyes > Rajiformes > Rajidae > Okamejei > Okamejei kenojei. The sequence goes on from CM069142.1 coordinate 37,149,183, forward strand.
TTGGTAAACGCTTGACAAATGCATTGCTTGAAACAATTAGAATTTCCCATCTTTAAATGTTAAGATTTAATTCTTAAATGTTGCATTTGAACAATAGCTAAGGACACACTCTTGTCTAGCTTTAACTTTCCCTTGACTGTGGGCTCAACCCTAATCTTTCCTCGCTGGCAGAACACCACACCACCTCTTGCACTACCATATACTTGTTTCTAATTGTGTAATTTTACACTAATGTCTTGTTTTTTGCAGTCCTTTTCTTTTCACACAAAGAGTTTATCTATAATCTATATATCATTAATATTTTGGGTGAGTTTGAGCCCACGTGCTATGATGCTGCTGTATTGTGCCCGTATCTCACCATATTTGTGCAGATGCAATAAACACAACTTGACTTGTCCTGACCTATAAAATGTTGTCTTTGGCTATGGGCCATATTATGATGACAGGATCCAAAGCTGCTCATAACCCTAAGGGAGAGGTGGTGGACACTGCTCTCAGTTCCTAGTGTCCCAGCCTCTTCTCTTCCAATGTCCAAGTATTGTTTACCACAGCAATAGGCCACCAGCTCTCTGAAGAATAGTTCTGGAATATGAACATAAATGAAAAGTCATCACTCTCAGATATTGCTGGCGAGCAAATAAACTCAAGATTCATTCCAGTGCTTTGTTCATTAATATGCAAGTCCATTAGGTGCAAGCTTCTGCAGAATGATGTGACCTTGGTACTGAATCACTTACATATTCCATTGAGTAACCCCCCCCCCCCCCCCCCCCCCCCCCCCACCCACTCTTCTCTTTAGGTACTTCACCAGGACCATCTACGAGTTCCAGTTCCACAAAGCACTGTGCAAAATCGCTAACCAAACCGATGAACTGTATAAGTGTGATATCACCAATTCCACAAAAGCAGGCACAGCACTTAGGTAAGTTGTCAATCACTGTGGGTCCTGAACAGATGATATATGTGGATATTTCAGTTGCCAGAAAACATCATGCAACATATCAACATCAGTTCTTAAAGCAAATAGACATAAAAACAAGAATGTCTAGAAATTCTGACATGTAGCATAAAGATTTTATACAATCCGATTTTGTTGTTGATTTGGAAATTAATTGCTTCTAGCAATTAACACCTCCAGACATGTTCTTCATCGCAATCTTCCTTGCCCAATGCATGCCCCCACACAGAGTCCTCTGGGTGCATTGCAATAACGTCACAGTGAGAGGCACATGCCGTTGGTGTGTTAGTCTAGAGCTGAGTGTTTGTAGCCAACTACTGGACAAAAGCAGACACAAATGTGGGTGTGAAAAGAATTTTTTTTTTTAATAGTCCACCTCATTTTCCAGCTGTTTTCTGATGTTTGATGGTCATCAGGTTGTAATATAGAATTGAGAGTCAAATGTCATAAATTTTCTCAGAGATAGATAAGGCACAACTACAGGCCCGGCGACCATCATCCATCAATCATACATTTACACTACTCCCATTTTGCACTCTCCATGATCTTCCCCCCAGATTCTACCCTTCGCCTCCACACTTGGGAACAATTTACAGCAGCCAATTAACCTATTGACCTGCTCGACTTTGGAATGTGGGAAGAAACCAGACCACTCAGAGGAAACCCACCTGGTCTCATGGAGAACGTTCAAACACCACACAGACAGCGCCAGAGATTAGGATTGAAGCTGGGTCTGTGGAGCTGTGAGAAAGCAGCTCCACTGGCTGCACCACTCTGCAGCCCTAGATTAAGCCAGAAAGCTGTCTAGAGTTTCTCAACGTGAAGCTATGCCAATTACTCGCATGTTAAGAACACAAAAGAGCACTAAAGTAATTGCAAAGGGCTTCTCCGCTCACACATGTGTGGTTTAGTAAGTTGCTTAGGATAGACTACATGCTGCCCTGGGTCCCAAACTCCACATGTGGAGAGCAGAACACTACAATCAGGCAGCAATAAAAAACACCAAAACAAGTCCTGCAAAATTAACACCCTAATTATAAACCAAAGGTGTACACTGCCACTGGCAGCTAGTCAAGTATCCACAAACCTTTTTTTTCACAGAACAGCACAGGAAAAGGCCCTTCTGCCCACAATTTCTATGCCAAATATAATTTCAAGATAAACTAATCTCATCCACCTGCACTTGATCCATACCCCTCCACTCCCTGCATATTCATGTGTCTATATAAAAGCCCCTTAAATGCCACAATCATATCTTCTCCATGATACTTCCCCTGGCAACATGTTCCAGGCATTCACACTCTCTGTGTAAAAACCTTGCCCCATACATCTCCTTTAAACTTTGCTCCTCTCACCTTAAATCTATGCCCTTTATTCTTTGATATTTCCACCCTGGGAAAAAGATTTGGACTCTTTTTTAATACTTCTATCAGGTATCCCCTCAACCTCTGGTGTTCTGGAGAAAACATTGCAAGTTTGTTCAACCTCTCTTTGCAGCTAATACCCCCGAATCCAGGCCACAACCTGTTCCGCACCCTCTCCAAAGACCACATCCGTCCTGGAATGGAGAAATCAGAACTGCATGCAATGTTCCAAATGCAGCCTTAACTAAAGATTTATAGAGCTGCATCATGACTTCCTGACTCTTATGCTTAATGTCCTGACCTATGAAAGTGAGCATACCATATGCTTTATTTTAGGCACTCTATCTACTTGTGTTGCCAGGAACTTTCAGGGTACTATGGGCCTGAACTCCAAGATCCCACTTAACATCAATGCTGTTAAGGGTCATGTCATTAACTGTAATTTAATTTCCCCTGAATCTATTACATTGCATTAATTACCTTTTACATTCAACCTCCCAATGTGCAAAACCTCACACTTGCTTGGATCTGCCATCTCTCCGCCCATTTCTGTAGATGATCAATATCACATTGTATACTTTGACAGTCTTCATCACAGTCTGCAACTCCAGCAATCTTGGTGTCATCAGCGAAGTTACCAACTAACCTATCCATATTTACATCATTTATACCCCACGCTCTGGGTGATCTGAGGGTTGGGTGAGGCGGCCTGGGAGGACCTTCAGGGTCAGCAAGCTGGCTGGTTACAGCATCACAAAATTACCGAGATCTCTGGTTCTGGAGTTAGTCCTAGCGATATGCAGCACGGATGAGATTTAGTCCTGCCTCCCATCATGCTCAGCCTACACTGATCCTATTTTATTCTCCATGCATTCTCAACAACACCCCTAGATTCTACCACTAACCCACACACCAGGGGCCAGTTAACCTACTGAGCTGCACACCTTTGGGATGTGGGGAGGTAACCAGAGCATCCAGAGGAAACCGGAGCATCCGAGAAAACCCATGCATTCAACAGGAGAACCTACCAAGTCCAGATAGAGATGAGGATTGAACCCAAATCACTGGAGCTCTGAGACTGCAACTCTGTTAGCTGCACCACTGTGCACCTTGTCCTCTGTGTTTGACCTGAACCCAAGCAGATGAAGTAAGATTAGCTGAGGTTTGTAGAGCAGCACAACCCAGAACTATTTTCAAAGTTGTGTTAGAATTGCGCAAATCCTACAAATAAAATAATGGAAAGAGAAAATTATGAATAATGTAATTCAAAATGAAATTGCTGAAGATTTGAGGTAAAATATTACAAACCATTGTATACTAGTACGTACAGACTCTGTATTTGTACATGGTAGGCCTTTAACCTATAATCCTATCATTGTAACTTATGCATTTGTTCACTAAACAACTCTCTCTGACACTGTGCAGTTTGCAGTTCACTTGCAAGCTGTCTTTAACTGTAAATATTATTCACTCTTTAATCTAGAAAATTGTGGACAGTACTTACTCTGCCAACAACTTAGGATGTGGAGCAATTCCATCTGCAGCTCCATGACAGTTGTTCCCTCTTCCCTGAACCCACCTTAATTTAGAATCCAAAACCCACACAACCTACCCTTTAGACTGTAAAATCTGCATCAGTTTTGCCTGCTGCAAGGCCATGAATCATCCGCTATGCCAAGGGTTGTCGTACCACTATTAGCACAACAAATTTGCTGTGGGAAATGAGGGGAGAGGATTTGTGTGTTTATTGGTGCTGTAAAAGCATCAATGAGCTTTTCCTGTTGGCGTTTACTTTTTCAAATGCCTGTTGTGGACAGACCCAACAAAGTGGAGCTCGCCTTGCTATTAATGCAACGATTTGTAACGTTTTGTCAACAAGGCGTCAGCAGGCATCTGTTGCTCCCCTGGCCATGTCTCGGTACAGAACATTCTGAAAAGGGAAGGATAACAGCCAGAGGTCGTAGTACATGTGGTTCCTGCCACACACATAGAAAGAAGGAGGAATTCTTGCAGAGTGACACAGGGAAGTGAAAGAAGGTTAATCTTGGGACTGCTCCCTGCCCATGGGTTAGTGATGGTAGAATATGATAGATGTTTGTCTGGTTGAAGTGCAGTTGCAGATTTTAGGAGTTTAGGTCCTTGGATCATTGGGATCGTTACTGGGGTAGCAGGGACTTGTACCAGAATGGCACGTTACAATTAAACTGGAAAGGGACCAATATTTGCGCAAGGTGGCTTGCTCATAGAAAGGTTTAAACTAATTTGGTTTTGGAAACTTAGCAGCTGTGTGACAGGGAGGATTTTGATCAAAATGTAGGAGATAAATTAAATAAGTCCAGTGGGCAGAGCAGTCAAAGGAGCATGGGACACCTGAGAGGATCAACTACACTTTAATGCCAGGGACCTCACTGGTAAGCCTGATGGATCTAGAGTGTGGATCAGCACTTGGAATAATAATATTATTGCAATCGCAAAAATGTGGCTGAATGGACTGGACTAAACCAGGTGATGTCATAGACAGTGAAGAATATTACCAAGAATCACAGTGGGATCTTGACCAGCTGGTTACGTGGGCAAAGGAATGGCAAATGCAGTTCAATTCAGAAAAGTGTGAGTTGGTGCATTTTGGGAAGTCAAACTAGGACAGGACCTTAACAGTGCATGGTAGTGCCCTGGGTAGTGTGGTAAAACAGGGTCCTAGGAGCACATAGTTCCCTGAAGGTGGTGTCAGAGATATACAGGTTGATGAAGAAGGCTTTTGGTACACTGGCCTTTATCTGTAAGCTGGGATATTATGTTACAGTTGTACAAGACAGTGGTGAGACCAGATTTGGAGTATTGTGTTCAGTTCTGATGACCCTGCAACATGAAAGAGGTTTTTGAGACATCATTGTTGAGTAAATCACACATACTCACGGATCTGGTACAGCGGTATTTATTGAGTGACGTGTACAACACACTACAGCATGTTACTCCAACCATGCAGCAGTACTGACTAACCGCACATGTCGGGCTGCGATAATATGAATAGTGTGGTAGTAGGCAGAGCTTATAATAATAAAGCACCACATTGGTTAGTAAGTAAAATAACCAATCTACATCTTTCCTTGTAAGAATAAAAAGTGAAACACATCTACAATAAAGTGATATATATGTATAAGCACGTTACTAGGAGGGAAAAGGATGTTGGTCCTCAAGTTTTGGTCCAAAATTGGAGGCTGGTTTTGTTAGCACAAGAGGGAGCCTGCCAAAAGTAGATTTGTAGTAGACCCTTGCTGGTTTGGCTTTTAAAAGATAGTTAGAAAGAACCATTTTTGTGACATCTGCAAACTTACTAATCAGATCTTTTAGTCCAAATCATTTATATATCTATAACACAAAACAATTTTAATGCTGAGAAGTATGAAGTGGTTGCATTTGGGTTGGAAGAATGAAAAGAAGAAATATAAACCAGAAGGGGGCAATTTAAAAGGGGTACAATAATAGAGAGGTCCAGGGATATGAGTTAGACTTATACCACTAATTTTAACCCCTAGACCTCTAGGGCTGGGGTTTGTTGAAAGCCTAACAAACTTTAGGCTGATTGAAAGTGTTAGGACAAATAGAAAATGTGATCAAGAAACCATACAGATCTGAGGATTAATTTGCAAAGACAGAAAGTACAAGAACAAGGATGTCATGGTGAATCTTTATATATTGGATCCAATTTGGGGCACGATGTGAAGGCTGTGTGGAGAGAATTACAGAAGAGAATTACCAAAATGATTTCTGGGATGATGGAATTTAATTATTCAAAAAATCCGCAGGAGCTGGGGCTGTTCTCTTTCGAGGTTTTGTAGAAGTATGAAGGAAATAGGGATAGGGAGAGAGTAGGTAGTCCCATTGCTGGAGGGGCAAGAACAAAAAGTGAGATGAGGTAGGGAGTGGTGAGGTGTGGAATGGACAGCTAGGGCAGCAGCAGAGGCAGGTTCAATGGCAGCATTCAGAAGGGTGCTGGGTAGGTGCCTGAAAGGGAAGAATCTACAGGCAGAGATTGAGGTGAGATGGAGAGACTGGGGGAAGATGGAGGAGTGGAACCAGTAGAATTGCTCATATGGACTCAATGAGGCAAAAGGATTTCTGAGCTGTAACCATTCCACAATGCATTCAATTTGCAACCTTGATATCTCACATGAACCAAAGCTGAGCTTTGTCCCCTGAATCCCACTGAGTGTCACCTTCACTGTCCCGTCTTCTGTGTGCATTGCCATCACGGCTTCCACACCCACCTGCATCACCTCCGAAGCTCTCCTGGCTGGCCTTCCTCCAACACCCTTCACTCAGGCAGTCCACCCATTTCTATCTTGCCCAACATGTTGGCGGTGTGTGGGGTTCTCCCTCGGCCATAGAATCAGTGGGAACATGGATCCCAGTCACTCCTCTGCTACCTGATCAACATTGCTCATATTTCAGAACATTGGAGAGGAGGAGGGCATACCATCCCATTCAATGGCCTTGGCAACTTTCTGACAGGTCACCGCAACTCTTGTGGACCAGAAAATGTCCCACCTCAGCCCTGATTGAATAACCTAGCTTTCCCCATGAGTCTGGATGAGGATTCAAATTATTCCCAGCCAGCTGACAGGAATAATTCCTCCTCCTCCTGGTCATATGGATGATTCCCTATGCCGAGACAGTTCCAGACTCCCCACACTTGAGAAGCATCTTCACAGCATCCATCCTGTCCAACCCCAGAGTCTTAAACTATTCGATAAGATTAGCTTTCTGTATCAAATCCCATGAATTTATTTTCCTTCATTTTCAAATTATCATGGTTTCCCAGTGGCTTCTTCTGGGTGGCACAATGCTATATATTCTTTCAGCGAATCTGTTAGACATCCCACAGCTCCTTCATCTCACTGTGAGTAGCAGCATCTTCACAGGCCCAGTTCCAAAACTCTGGAATTCTTTCCCAGAACCTCTTACCTTCAGGTCTTTGTCTCTTGTTTAAAATCTCCACCTCTCTCCTATACTCAACTGTTTTTGGCTAAATTTAGTTACTTGAAATAATATAAAATTATAAAATTAACTTAAAGACCCGATTGCTATTATCGTCTATTGCAGGAACATGCTCAAACTAGGTAAGTCTAAACCATGGACAGAAGCTCTTTTTGAAATAACTGGAGAGACCAGAATGAACTCTACAGCTCTGCTGGAATATTTCAACCCCATATATACCTGGCTGAAGGAAGATAATATGAAGAATGGAAGAGAGGTTGGTTGGGACACCAAATGGAGCCCATGTAAGTGAAGTGGTTAGTAGTACAAGTCTCAACACAGTATTGTGTGTGGCTGTTATCTCTACAGTTCTCTTTTCTGACATGACAGGGCTTGTGCAAGCAGTGGGTGTTGGGGAGCGGGGTTGGGGGTACAAGTGCAGGACCCCCAGAACCTATTAGAAATTGCTCAATACACAGATCAGAGCAGTGTTGGGTGTTAGGAAGCGTGTAGAAGAGGGGCTATGGTTGGAGATTGGGGGGTTGTGACTCTGGAGGCTATGGAATGAAGGGCTCCAGAGGAAACAAGGATCATTCTGGGAAACAAATAATGGTTGATGGGATGGGGGAGCTCATGGCCAAGCAGATATTAGAGGGTTTGGGGGTTAGAGAGTCGACATTAAGTACAATGTTCTTCATGGAAGTGGTGGCCTGTTGCTATGTTGTACAACTCCATGACTCTATTTGTCAATGCCAATAACAGCAGCATCCTGACAACAGGTTTAAATGGGGCAAGTTTGATGTTGCAAGATTGGGAGAGGTAAAACATTGGGAGGGCAATTTGTAGCGACAGGATTAAGGGAATGTGATGGGGCAATGGGAAGTCACAATTAGTGGAAATGTCTATGAATGTGAGACAAAGCCTAATTAATGAAGTGGAGAGAGCTTTAGAAGGCGAACTCAGCTCTCTCTACATTTAAATACAGCAAATGTATATAACAAAATACGAGTTGCAGGCTTTATATTTTCAGTTCTTTTCCCAATTAGATTGTCAGACATTTTCTGCCCTCCTTTTTCAGATATAAAAGATTCCATGAAAGTGCGGATCAGTCTGGTGGCAGCCCTTGGAGAAAATGCCGTAAGATTGATTTTCTGAACAGTTCCAAAAATTGTACCGTGCATCAGCAAACTGTGTTCCAAAAATTAATGATGCTCTTGGCTCTCCAGGGTTCGGTTCTGTGTGAACATTTGAGCTGCAGGCTGGTTAATAAAAATGATTTAATGAGGGAATGGTAAATAGCAAGGTTTGGATGTGTGGGGAGATACCATGCCAGCAATTCAGCTTACAAAGTAACAAACAATAATTTGCCGATCAAAATGGGAAAACAACGCTTTGCAAACCTATTTCAATAAAAATAAAAGGAGAGAATGCTGGGAATTCTCAGCGGGTCAGGTAGCATCTGTGGAGAGAGGAACTGAGCCAACGTTACAGGTCAATGATCCTCTATCAGATCCCATTGGTCTTATTGGTTTATGATTGTCACGCTTACTGAAATACGTCAAATAATTTTGGAGACATCATGTTCTAAGCATTTCCAGCATACGCTGTTTTTATTGCACATTTCCAACATCTGCAATTCTTTGATTTTCAAGCGCAGTCAGTAATCTGTTTACTTGTCTGCTCCCTGCATCTTTGAACAAATTTGACATGAATCTCTCACAGGACACTTTCCTTCATGCTGTGGCGATACTTCCCTGCATTTTGTCAAGGGTCAACTCTCAGTAACTCTTGTGTGGGTCGAGACCCTTCATCAGACTGAGAGTCAGGGGAAATGTGGGCTCCACAATTTCCTTGATCATTATTGATTTTTGCACATCTTTCATTCATTTGTCCTGTGTACCTTCTGTATCTCTTGTGTCCCTTTCTCCTGGCTCTCGGTCTGAAGAAGGGTCTCGACCCAAAACGTCATCGATTCCTTTTCCTCAGAGATGTTGCCTGACCCACTGAAATACTCCAGCTTTTTGTGCCTTGCTTTAAAGTCTCACACACCAGGTGGCAGTACTGACTATGTGGAACATCTTTGGTCCCGTTTTGAGAGTATCTGGACTGTTCACTCCAGATTCTGGAGAAGGACTCATCATTGACATCCTGATTGACAGGCAAACATTCTGCCTATTTCACAGCGCACACCACCATATCTGTGATGGACATCATGTCAAATTAAATAAATCCCTTCTGTCTGGACATGATCTGAGTCCCTCCATTCCTGGCATATTCATGTACCTGTCTAATAGTCTCCTAAACATTGGTATTGTATGTACCTCCACAACCATCTCTGGCAGCAAGCTCCAGGTATCCACCACTCTCTGTGCAAAAAAAAAATTGCCACGCACAACTCCTTTAAACTTTCCCCTTCTCATCCTAAACTTCTGACCTTTAATATTTGTCATTTCCACCCAAACCATCTACGTTATCTGTGCCTCTCATGATGTTATCATCGTCACTCAAAATTAGTATGACTGTCCTCTTTTGGGAGGATGCCTGTGCGTGACTTTGTTTAACGTGGGGAAACTGGTGCACAGACAGCCACCCCACAGTTCTTGACAGATCTGGGTCAGGATCCAGTGGCATGGAGTCCAAGACGCCCGGAGACCCTTTCCTGCTGCAGCCTTCATCCGCCTTCCCAGCCGTTGTGACGCTCCACTAAAGTCAGCCATCGTCCTCCGCCTGTTCCACCGTTGGGTCTTGGTTGGATTGCTCTTTGTCAGGGACCTCCCCCTCGACCTTATCGCTATGGGTGGCCCTACCAGGAGCATAGATCCAGACGGCATCGCTCCCAGGATCTCAGGACCACACAAGCTTCTCCACCACGACAAGGTCACCTCTCAGGTCACCCCTCAGCCTCTGATGATCCAGGGAAAGCAATCCAAATTTGTCCAACCCCTCCTCATAGCTAATACCATCCAATCCAGGCAACATCCTAGTAAATCTAGTATCTGTCTGAAGCCTCCACATTTGTCCTGTAAAGGGGCGACCAGAACAGCCAAAAGTCCCATTCCTGCGCATTGGAGTTGCTGTACCACAATGCAACCTGTCAAGATATTGACTCCTCTGTAGAGATTTGTTAGAGTATTTGGACTCGTGCTAAAGCACTTTAAAAGTATTCGTGGCTAGCTGCGGCTCACCAGCACTTTGTTTTTAAAATTTTGGTTTATTAGGCTGCAAGGTTTTTAGTAAAAGTAATTTATTAGTTTATAAATATTGTGCTGTGGTTGATATGTTTAGTTCCGACAGTCATTTTTTGCGTGCTCCACTATATCATTGCAAGGGTGAGGGGAGAATGCTAACAATGCATTGTAATTTGATTTCAGTACACATGGGACGCAAGTGAAAAATATTTTTTCCAATCAACAGTGGCATTTTCGATGAGAAAATACTGGGAGGAAGTTAAAGGTCAGCAAGTCAACTTTGTGTAAGTTACTCTTCTGTTTCTTTATATTACCCTTAATTAAACTGTAGAATTCACTACGGTGTACATTTTAAACCAGATAATCCACATGAATGCCAATGGCGCTGGGATAAACAATGCAGCATAAATCCAACTGTTCTACTAATCAAGTCAAGATTAATGTCACATGCACCAGTATGGTGAAGTAAAGGTACAGTGAAAATCTGCTTGCAGCAGCATCACAGGCACACAGACATAGACACTACACAAAAAACAGCAATTCTAGAAGAGAGTGAAAAGAAAAACATTGCAAAATATAAGGTATCAGTGCAAAAATACACAATTAAAAAACAAGTTATGGTCGTGCAATAGGTGGTCTGTTGCATTCTCTTGCTGAGGTAAGATTAGGGTTGTGCAGATTAGTTAAAAAAATTGATTGTAGGAAAGTAACTGTTCCTGAACCTGGTGGCGTGGGACATCAGGCTTCGTTACCTCCTGCATGTTAGGTAACAACATGAAGAGGGGATGGCCCAGATGGTGGGAATCCTTGGTGACTAGTGTCGCCTTGTTCAGGAAGCATCTCATGTAGGTGCTTTTGATGGTGGTGAAGACTATACCCAAAATGGACCAGGCTGCGTCCACTACTGCCTGAAACCTCTTGCGTTCCTGCACATTGGAGTTGCCAAACCACGATGTAGCCAGTCAAGATACTTTCCACAGTTCATCTGTGGAAGTTTGTGAGAGTATTCAGACTCATGCTAAATCACTTAAGATTTCTAAGAACAGAGATGCGCTGGTGTGCCTTCTTCATGGTTACATCTGAGCATGGGACTGGTCATCCAAGATGCTAAAGCCCGGGAATTTGAAGCTGCTACTAGGATGAATATAGAGCTACATAGTTACAAGCACATAGTGTCATTTAACATAGGGTTAGTACTGTTGCCTGACAGCTCCAGTGGGCTGAAATCAAATCAGTGGATCAATGGATTTGGTGGAACCAACTGGCAATCCCCTTTCCGGACTCAGAAAAGCAGGCTGTAAATTCAGGCAAGTGGATGAATGGTCCAACTCATGAAGGAGTCATTTACCTAAACACCTAGATTGGGGAGAAAGAATCACAATCACTCTGGCTGTTGATGCATGGATGGTAGATGGATGAAGATGCTGACCAGCCCTGAAAAGTTTGCAGGGTTAACACAGTTACACAAAATAAATAAAAAAGTGAACAAACTATGGATAGACTGCAAAGGCTGTGGATAACAACATGAGGTCACACAGAAAGCAAAACTGCAAGTGAATCAAACTGTAAATTCCATGGGAGAACAAATGAAAATATGAGATGAAATTACAAAGGAAGAGTGATAAGGAGCAACATCTAAATAGCCAGGGTACACAAAAGGCTGGAGAAACTCAGCGGGTGCAGCAGCATCTAAGGAGCGAAGGAGATAGGCGCCGTTTCGGGTCGAGACCCTTCTTCAGACTGGTCCGGGATCAGGGAAACGAGAGATATAGACGGTGATGTGGAGAGATAAAGAACAATGAATGAAAGATATGCAAAAAAGTATCGATGATAAAGGGAACAAGCCATTGTAAGCTGTTTGTAGTGTGAAAATGAGAAGCTAGTGCGACTAGGGTGGGGGAGAGATAGAGGAGAGGGAATGCCAGGGCCCGAGGGCTGAGGGAGAGGTGGGAAGGGGAGGAGACAGCAAGGGTTAACAGAATTGAGAAAATTCAATGTTCAAGCCCAGAGGATGCAGACTCCCCAAGCGGAATATGAGGTGCTGTTCCTCCAACTTGCGGTGTTGCTCACTCTGGCCGTGGAGGAGGCCCAGGACCGAGAGGTCGGATACGGAATGGGAGGGGGAGTTGAAGTGCTGAGTGACCGGGTTGGTTTTTGCGGACCGAGCGGAGGTGTTCGGCGAAACGATCGCCAAGCCTCCGCTTGGTCTCACCGATATAGATCATCTGGTATCTGGAGCAGCGGATGCAGTAGATGAGGTTGGAGGAGGTGCAGGTGAACCTCTGTCGGACCTGGAAGGACTGCTTGGGTCCCTGAAAGGAGTGGAGGGGGAGGTGAAGGGACAAGTGTAGCATTTCTTGCGGTTGCAAGGGAAAGTGCCCGGGGAAGGGGTAGAGCGGGAGGGAAGGGAAGAATTGACAAGGGAGTTGCGGAGGGAGCGGTCTTTGCGGAAGGCAGACAGGGGGGGAGATGGGAAGATGTGGCGAGTGGAGGGGTCACGTTGGAGGTGGCAAAACTGGCAGAGGACTATGTGTTGTATTTGCCGGCTGGTGGGGTGAAAGGTGAGGACCAGGGGGACTCTGCCCTTGTTGCGAGAGGGGGAATGGGGAGAGAGGGCAGTGTTGCGGGGTATGGAGGAGACCCTGGTGTGAACCTGATCTATAGTGGGGGAGGGGAATCCCCGTTCTCTGAAGAATGAGGACATTTGTGATGACCTGGTGTGGAACACCTCATCCTGGGAGCAGATGCGGCATAGACGGAGGAATTGGGAATAGGGGATGGAGTCCTTACAGGAAGCAGGGTGGGAGGAAGAGTAGTCCAGGTAGCTGTCGGAGTCAGTTGGTTTGTAGTGGATGTCGGTCAGGAGCGTATCACCTTCAATAGATATGGTGAGGTCAAGGAATGGTAGGGAAATGTCGGAAATGGTCCAAGTGTATTTCAGTGCCGGATGGAAGTTGGTGGTGAAATGGATGAAGTCAGTTGTGTGTGGATGCAGGAGGTGACACCAAAGCAGTCGTCGATGTAACGGAGGTAGAGGTCGGGGATGGGGCCCTGGTACGCCGAGAACAAGGATTGTTCGACCTACCCGACAAAGAGGCAAGCGTAGCTGGGGCCCATGCGTGTGCCCATAGCTACGCCTTGTGCCAGACTGTGCATGTTGGTGGGAGTTTGTGAGCACTGTGCTATTCGTTGTATGTGGTGGGTTGCAGAGGAGTGAAGTTCCTCCACCACCCAGCTCCATGTCCAGAAACAGAAAGGTCCATCACAGGGTGGAGAGGCCATGTGAACTGTGGCTCATCCCAGTGGTCCATCAGATGGAAGAAACAACCCTGTGTTGAAAGCAATCAAAAGCATCTTCCAAAAATAAGCAAAACAGACCTAATCCAAATGTGCTCAGAATGTTTTGCTGAAGCACTTGGATGCCTTGAGTGAAGATGACAAGAAAGGTTGAGTAGAAAGTCCAGGAGATGGAGCAGAATGGGGCAATGTCCAAAGTCATTGCAATCATGCACTGGGTAAACTCCATTGCGAGGAGAGAGGCACCTAATGGGTAGGGATTGATGTGAACTGAAAAGACTTGAATCAGATGCCACCAGTATCCAACCAACTCTGGAAGCAAGCACACCAGCAGTGGCAGAGGGCAAGGTGTTAGGGAGATGAGTTGGATGATGGCAAAGTTCAGGACCAGCATTTCCTTGAGAGAGCAAAAAGGACCAGGAAGGCTAGGCTTAATGCTGGGAAATGCAGCATAAAGGAGAAAGAAGTCCCGTGGCAAAGCACAGCCAATATTGTTAAAGGAAGAGAGTTTAGCTGGGATGAAGCCTCCGCAAATCCGTTCAGAAATCATATGACGGAATGTACAGCAAACCTGTGATGACCAATTGAGGTGATGAATAGCAGCAGACACAATGCCGTGAAACAGATTTTCAGACAAGAGGTAGCGTGCCTATCGTGGCACTGCAGAACACCAATGATCAGCTTATGGATAGATACCTCTGTTGAGGGGATTTGGAGCAGTTCGAATGCAAGATGGCAAGGCATAATTGGTTTATTATTGTCACGTGATACAGTGGGTAGGTCAGCAGTGCTCGTGTTTGGTCCCGTTCTGGTAAATTGGCATATGTGTCCCCCGTCCGTGCCCGCAGTCCCATACACAAGCTCACAGATTCCCAGGACGTGGAGACTCCTCTGTAGTACGCCTGCTGTCAGTCTTTGAGTGTGTGCTTTGAGAGGTTGCCATTGCCGTAGCCTCTTCATGAAGTCCCAGATGTTTGAGGAATTTGCGACACTTCTACCTCTCATCTAAGGGTGTAACAATGAAACTTCAGGCAAGGATTTGTGTTCAAGCCTCCACAAAGCAGCATGAACATACACCTTCAGACTCCAGACTGGGTGGATTACAAAATGAGCAATACCCTGATTTGAATCCTGTTTTTGATCAGAGCAGATTATTGGATAATCCTACAATGTTACTGACTCCAGTTTGTACATAATCCATAGGTTTCAAAGGTCTTTTATTGTCACGTGTACCAATTAAGGCACAGTGATATGCAAATTACCATAGAGCCATACTAAAAAAAGCAACAAGACACACAACTACATAAAAGTTAACATAAACACCCACCACAGCGGATTCTCCACATTCCTCACTCTGATGGAAGGGAATAAAGTGTAATCTTCTACCCTTCATTTTTCTCCCGCGGTCGGGGCTGTTGAACCAACCGTTGGGGCGATCAAAGCTCCCGCGTCGGGGTGAGCGAAGCTCCCGTGTCGGGGTGACCAGAGACTGCGAGCTCCCTGATGTTAAAGTCCGCAGGCACCTGCGGTAGAGCTCAGAGGTCAATCCCTGGCAAAGGGATCGCAAGCTCTGCGATGTTAAAGTCCTGCAGGTGGAGCTCTCAAAGTCAGTCTCCAGCAAAGACCGCCAACTCCTCGATGTTAGTCCGCAGTGCGGATGGAGATACGGTACGCATCTCCGTCGAGGAAGGAGATTAAAAAAAGTTTCCCCCATCCCCCTCCCCCACCCCCCACATAAAACAAGCTAAATAACACTAAAAACATACATTTAACACATACTAAAAAAACAGCAATGAAGAAAGGGACAGACTGACTGTTGGAGAGGCAGCCATTGCTGGCACCACCCAGTGTAAGTAAGTGGGCATTATTGAGAATATACAGAGATATACTGCTAATTTGAACCAAGACCTATCTGGATTGGAGCTTCCTCAGATTAATTTACCTTCCCTTTTATTTTAACACAGGGCAGAAAATGTTCACATATTCGAAGAAACAAAAAGGATCTCATTTTATTTCCTTGTTCTGAACCCAGTGAACATCACAGAAATTATTCCAAAGACTGAGGTGGAGCAAGCTATCAGGTACCTTTTGCAGTAAACAGTAACTCTGAAACATATATTTACTAATGTACAGCATGCTCTGCAGAATAACTGGCCAGTTCTGCAAGCAAGGGTAGCAGTGTGGGAGGGTGACATGATAGCAGCTCCTCCTTACTTGCAAAGTTCCAACTAAGCATAAATCCACCGATGGCTTGCAGCAGCCGACACCCTCTCCCCACTCTCTGACCACAACAGTGGCCCTCCTCTCCTTTTCTTCTACCTAGTTTCCCCGCAATTCACACCTTTCTTTCCACTACCTCCAGTTCCTTCTCCCTCCTCCATCTCTTCCATCCGCTCATCTTCCACTCCCCTCCACCCCATTCTTTTTCACTCCCTCACCCATCCTTTCCTCTGGTTCTACATTTCACTCCCCACCTTCCATCCCTATCAGACCAGTTGCACACTTTTGTCTTCTCCACTCATCACCTCCAGTCTTGGTTACTATCTCCACCCTTCTGCCCCCAACCCAACTCATCTTCCACCCGACCCCTCCTTTACTGATGCACTTGGCAGCTCTTCCCCAACCCTTTCCCTTACCTGTTTCTACCAGCTATCCCCTCCGTACTCCATCACTGAAGAGGGGTGCTGACCCAAAATGTCATCTGTCCATTTCACTCCACAGATGCTGCCTAACCTGCTGAGTTCCTCCATGCTGTCATTGTGAGCAAAGTTGTCAAAGGGATTTCAGTTGATGCCTTTTCCAAGCCAGATCCTCACACTGAAGAAACTTCCTCTTGCTAATCGTTATCCATATTTTAAATTAGAAATGTATTACATGTTGCCTAAAATGACTGAGAGTGACTCTACAAATTGCTTTTCCATCACAGGAGGAACAGAAATCGATTCAACAAAGCTTTCCTATTAAGTGATGACACACTGGAGTTTATTGGTATTCCACCCACTTACCCTCCACAGACCGAGGCCCCTGTGACTGTCTGGCTGATTGTGTTTGGAGTTATCACCAGCCTGGTTTGCGTTGGACTCATTGCCTTGATTGTTAGTGGATACAGAGCTAAAAAACAGTGAGTACATGGAAATGGGTATCCTTCATTGGACTTCATTAACTCTACCAATTTCCATCCTGCACTCAAATTCACTTGGATCATCTCCATCAGCTTCATCCCCTTTCTTGATCTCACCGTCTCCATCACAGGAGATAGTCTATCGACTGATGTTTACTATAAACCTACTGACTCCCACAGCTATCTAGACTACACTCCTTTCCACCCTGCCTCCTGCAAAGACTCTATCCCCTGTTCCCAATTTACTACTGATTTTCCGTCTACACTGAATCTGCACCCAAGGTGTTCCACACCAGGACATCCGAGATGTCATCATTCTATTATAGATGAGGCCCTCGCACTTGCCTCCTCGGTACCCTGCAGTTCCACCCTTGCTCCCCCTCCTCCCAGTTGCAAAAGGGACAGAGTCCCCCCAGTCCTCACCCATCATCCCATCAGCCGTTGCATACAGCACACGATCCTCTGACATTTTCGCCACCGCCAACGGGATCCCACCGCCAGTCACGTCTTCCCATCTCCACCACTTTCTCCTTTCCACCGAGTCCGTTCCCTTCGCAACTCCCTACTTAACACATCCCTTCTAACCCAGACCACCCCCTCCCGATACTTCCTCCCTTGACTCTGCCCAGGGACCCCGACGATCCCTTCAGGTGAGGCAGAGGTTCACTTGTACCTCCTCCAACCTCATCTACTGTATCTGCTGTTCCAGGTGTAGACTCCCATATACTGGCGAGACCTAACAATCGTCTGGGCGATTGTTTTGCTGAACACTTTAACCAAGTCCTCCTTGGCCAGCGTGATCTTCCGATTGCCAAACACTTTAACTTCCCTTCCCATTCCCATACTGACCTTTCTGTCCTGGGCCTCTTCCATTGCCAAAAGCAAATTGGAGGAACAGCACTTCATATTTTGCTTGAGCAGCTCACAACCCAGCGGTATGAGTATTGATTTCTCTTACCTCAAGTAACCCTTGCATCCCCTCTCTCTCTCCGCATGTCCCCCACCCTAGTTGTTGTACTCGTTTCACCATCATCCTGTTGAGTTTCACTGTCTGTCTAACTTGTTACCGAAGATCATAGAGCGGATGATCTTTGCTCGTTACCACTTACCCCACAACCAACGATGAATCACTATGAGGACCAGAAAGGATGGCAAGAGGTACAAAGAACAGTAGGGACCAAGGCAGAGCAATTAGGACAGTGACCTTTCCAAGTCAGCAATGGTAATTGATGTTTAATGTCATTAACAACTCTTGAACAAACTAGTATCACTAGCTTGGCAGGTGAAAATATGCAGCCTGGACATACACATTAGAGAAGCAATCATCTGATTATTGATTAGTCAGGATGAGGCCTTGATAGTATTTCTTGAATACTGGATCTCATCTATTAGATGTTGGTTTCTGTGTATTACTTCTATTTGTCCATTCTAAGTCGTCTTATCTTCATTTCCCGGTTACAGGAAGGCAAAAACACAAAGCACAGAAGCAGTTGAAGGTGAACGTGATGAAAGCAAATTTGAAAAAATTTATTCGGACATTGAGATGGTAAAAGGGAAAACAAATGAAGCGTTCCACACCGGTGAGCAGGAGATGTCAATAAACGACTCACTCTGATTTTAGTCTCATTCCCAAAGAATTCTTAGGATAGCTTTTCACCCCATACAAATTAACTTTTAAACAGATTTGATTATTACAAGTTGACCTGCTATTTCTAGCAACAGAATGAATGCACGGTTATGTTTAGACATTGCATCCGCTGAAGATTACTCCTTAGGCATGCTCTTGAAAAATCTAGATATAAACAACGATAAATGTTTGGCCACTTTTGAACAATTGTGTAAGTATTCAGGTCCTTCATCAAGAACAATCAAACAGGACTTCCCAAATCCATGACTCCTACCTCTATGAAGCCAGCCAAATCCTAGCGATTGTTTACGAGTTGCAAGCAGGTTATATTTTGCTTGGGCAGCTTATATCCCAGCAGTATGAATATTGATTTCAAGTAACCCTTGCATTCTCTCTCTCTCTCTCCATCCCTCCACCACCCTAGTTGTCTTGCTAGTTTAACTGTTCTTATCACTTCATTTTAACCTCCTCCTCCTCAACTAACAATGTACCATTTTGGGCTATTTGGTCATTGGCGCCTTCTGCCTTGTTTTGTACCTTTTCATACCTATTGACCTATTGTTTATTGTCTATTGTCTCTGTATCCCTCTCCCATGACTCTCAGTCTGAAAATGGGTCTTGACTCGGAACGTCACCTATTCCTTTTCTTTAGAGATGCTGCCTGGCCTGCTGAGTTACTCCAGCTATATTCAGTGTAAAGCAACATCTGCAGTTCCTTCCTGCCTGACCTCCACTGACCTAGAAATACACTGCAGATCCTCTAGTTCGGATTACATAACTCCCTCCTCAGCAGCACTGTGGGAACACCTTCACCAGGACAGCAAGGTTTAGAAGGCAGCTTGTCGTCACCTTCACGTGGGAAATTAGGGATGAGCAATAAAAACTGGCCTTGCCAGTGACACCGAGTCCAAAAATAATTAAATAAGTAATCCTGCCCCATAGCATCGATTTCACCTTGAAAGAAGGAGAAGTAATCTGCTCTGAGCTGCAACAAAAGAAAGGATCCTTGCCATGTGGGCTACTTTTACAGGTCTAGGCACTTAATTATAGAATTCAAATATTGTTGGCTACAGTCTCAGATGAAGTACTGTGGAATTTTGTGATATTGTTGGTTCAACTGGGAGGGTAGAGTTAAACACTAATTGAGCAGAAATGCAGCACTGGAGGCTGGGCTGAGTCTGTGAGGTTGTGCGGCACCTCACACACCTGCCCAACTGATTGCCAGCCTCCCCCAGCTCCCCATGCTGCCAGAGTTGGACTTTCCTCCTCACAATGATCGAGAATGATCGAGATCGTTCAAGGAGTACTCCTCGATATTGCAGACTGGAGAAGACCCAGATTATTGATAAAATGCAGATAGCTTCTGTGAACAATTTGTTTTGATTCTGTGATCCAGATTTGTGTGATATACTGTAGGTTGGTGAGGTGACATCAACAGGCAAGGCTTTAAGTTAAGCTTCTCACAGCAGACTATCTGGGCACCACTGGTGCTCTGCCCTGCTCCCTTGTACTACTGCATCTCTTTCATTGTAACCTCTGAATCAACATGATTGTTTCAAACAAATAAAGATATGTCAGAACCTCTTTGGATTGTCCTTATTATTGTTTTGTTTCATTGGCAAATATGAACAGACCCTCACTCATTGCCTTTGAAAGTCTTTATCGAGTTTGGACATCTAGAGCATGTTTTTAGATACTCCATGGCCACATGTGGATGAGACCGCCAATATCTTACACCAGAAGCCACCTGGGAGATCCTAGAGCACTCATAATTCCCCATGCATGCTGCATTGGTTAAAACACTGCAATTAATGAAGTAAAGGCCACCTCCAGTTTAAACTCCATTTGGAATATTTCGTAGGACCAAGAACCAAGAAACAGCTGTGCGCATCCACATGAGGAATATTTTGCTCAAAGCATAGAGATACAATGACTGGGAGATGTTGGAATCTCGAGTAAAACACAAAATGTTGGTGTGACAGTGGATCAGGCAGCATATGAGGAGGGATTGTTGTGGGTCGGGGCACTTCCTCAGACTGATTGCAGTAGGGGGTAGAAAACTGGAAAATAGAAGTGGGTGCGGGGCAAAGACTGGCAGGTGATGTGAACACTGGAGAGGAGGGTTTGATTGGCCGATGGGTGAAGTAAAATGGCAAAAGCAAAAGTGTCAGATAAGGAGAGAGGAGTGAAATGTAAAGCTGGAGGGTGAAGGGGTAAAAGAGTGCACAGGAAATGAATGCACAACGGTGTGTGTGGCAGGATGAGAGATGGAGGTGGGGGGGGGGGGGATGTATTAGTTAAAATTGGAGAATTCAACTTTTATACCATTGGAACGTAAACTACACAGGTGGAATACAAGTGTTCCTCCAGTTTGCATTTTGGTCTCACTCTGGCAATGGAGAAGGCAAAGTTCGGTATGAGAAGAGGGATCCGCATGGTGGGAGTGTCCCGGGGAGCCGCGTGGGCCCGATCCACCCTCCGAACAACCGCGCCGCCGATGACCAGAACGACGCTGAAGACCGGAACATACCCCGGAATGCCCCACTCGCCCCACAGGAATCCCTGGGGACTGCGGTGAAGCCTGGCGACGAGAGTAGGCCGAGAGTTCTATTTGCTTTGTATGGACAATTGACCAATATGCGTCGCCCAACTTAAATCTTTGCTTAATTCGACTCCTAGATATGAGTGATGGTTGACAGCAAGCCATGTTGTTTTCCGATAAAAGTGGTTTAATCTTGTGTGAGACATTTGGTTGTATTGAATGACATCTGCCAGGTTTTTCCCCACTCACAGAGAGCATCCAGATCCTTCTGTAAGGACAAGCTGTCTTCTGGTGTTTTAATCTCTCTATAAAATTATGGCATCATCTGCGAAGAGTCGAACTCTGGACAAAACTGCATTTGGAATGTCATTGATACAAGATACAAGATACATTTATTTGTCACGTGTGCCAATTGGCACAGTGAAATGAAATCGCCATACAGCCATACAGTAAAAATAAAGAACACAACATAGACTCCAACATAAAACATCCCCACACAGCAGGATCAAAGTTTCCCACTGTGAGGGAAGGCACCAAAGTCAGTCTCTTCCCCTGATGTTCCCCAATGTTCACCCGTAGTCGGGGCCTCCCGAAGCCCTCCGCAGTCGCCGCTACGGGCGGCCCGATGTTCAGGCCCCCTCGCCGGGGTGATGTAAGTCCGACGTCGGGGCTGGGGGACCTCGTCAGCGGCCTGGACTCCCAGTCGGCCACCTCCTACCGGAGTCCAGGGCTCCCAAAGTCCACAGGGCCCGCCCGGTGGAGATGCAACGCTGGAGGCCCTCAGCAAAGGGCCCCAGGACTCCAGGGAGTTGTTCAGCGCCGCCCGCGTTGGGAGCTCTCCGAACCAGAGCTCCACGATGTTGGAGCAGCGGCCCAACGCTGCGGAGCTCCAACGGCGACCCAGGTAGGCATCGCCCACTCCGTGGTGACTCCAGCGCCGCCCCTGTTGCAGCTCTGGTCCGGTCCCCGGCAGGAAAGGCCGCTCCGATCCAGGGGGTAGGCCGCGAGGTGGGGGGCGAGGACGCGACTCAGAGAAATAGTCGCGTCCCCGCCAGGAAGCGACTGGGAGTTAGTTTCCCCCTTACCCTGCCCCCCTCTCCCCCAAAAACAGACTTTTAACTCACTAAAAATAAAAATAAAGATGGAAAAACAAACGCAAGCAGAGCTGCTATCAGTGCAGCGCCCCTAGTGATCCCCTAAAGAGAGAGATATACAGTAGGAAGAGCAATGGACCCATGACAGTCCCCTGTGGTACACTTGATGTCACAGAAGTTTCAATAGACGTCTCTCCCTCCAAGAGAACTCGCTGGTGCCTCCTTGTCAAAAAGATCTCAATCCATTTTAAGAGGTTGCCGCCTATTCCTACACGGTTGAGCTTGTACAGGAGCTGCTTATGGGGAACCTTATCAAAAGCCTTGCTGAAATCTAATATAATCAGGTCAGTCTGACACTTGTTATCGAGCGACCTGGCTAGATCATCGATGAGTCCCGCCAGTTGGGTTTCACATGATCGACCCTATCTAAAGCCATGTTGGTGGTTTGTTAGTACCTTGTGGAAGTCAATATGGTCTATAATGTGTCGGTGGATTATACATTGGAGAATCTTGCATGGTATGGAGGTCAGTGAAACTGGGCGATACTTTGCAGGATTTATCCTATCTCCATTTTTATAGATGGGGACAATGTTAGCATTCAGCCAATCTTCTGGGAGTTCCCCACAAACCACAGGATTCTGAAAAATCTTTTGGAAGACTGGAGCTAAGCTTGCTGAACTTTAGCAAGTTCTTTAAAACTCTGACTGGTGTCTGGTCTGGCCCTGATGCCTTCTTTGGTTTTATTTCTTCCAATAATTTCTGCATCCTGTTCGTTGTTACCTTAAGATCTGCAAATTTTGGAGTTTGTTGTAAGTTAAATGACGGGAATTCTTCAGTAAAAAATGAACAAAACTGCTTGTTTAACACTTCAGCCTTGTCTGCTGCCAAACATACTGTCTGCCCCATTGATGTAAGGCTTGAGATTCCAAATAGTTCCTGCCTCATTTTCTTGATGTAATTCCAGAAAGGCTTTGTGTCTTCTGATTTGAAACTTTCTCCTATCACATCATGTGTGTATCCTTGATGCGCTTTCCTGATTTGTCTGACAATTGAATGCCAACATTTCTTAAAACCTGTCCATGTGGAAGTTGACCCAGATTTTCTTGCTCTGTTATAAAGCCTTTGTTTTTTCATAATTGCACACCTAATTGATATTACCTAAATGGTAAATTATTTTAGACGGGATAAAACGGTCCATGGACCCAACAAGAACTTGATTAAAATCCAACCACAGCGTGTTTATGTCTGTTGCTGCCACATAATCTCCTGTTAATTTCTCATTAAATTCTGATATGAGTTCATTCATGGAAGGGAAATCTGCCTTTTTGTAGAGGAAACGCTTCCTTCTCAGTGGTCTAACTGCTTTGGCTGTCATCTTGGCTTGGACAATAACAGCATCATGGTCGCTTATGCCTGATGTCACATCACAACTTTCTACAAAGGAGGGATGGCTGACAAAACATGTCAAGTATATTTCTGTCTCTAGTGGGCTTATCAACCATTTGAGTGAGGTTAAAATCATTGGCCCAATCCAACATAATCTTGCTACATGCAGTATTGCTTCCCCCAGTACGAAGAGAATTTGTATATCAGGGAGATTAAAATCACCCAGTAGCTATACAGAAGCAGACTTCGGAATCTTAGATAAAGAAGCTTCAAGTTCTCTTAAATATTACTGTCCTGACGATGGAGGGCGGCACCGGGGGCCTTGGTGGCGGTGGGGCCTCACTGTCGATGAGCGTGAGGAGGGAGGGGAAGACAGTGGGGGGCCGGCCGTGAGGGACGGTGAGAGAACATAGAGGGACACGGGGGGCGGGCGAATCTCTAGTTTAGAATCCTCTGCCCAGGGGATAAGTCCGTGTTTGTTTGGTGGTTTGTTCCGTGGAGGGGCTGTGCGCACAGCAGCCAGGCAACAGTCGCTTGTCTTTTTCCTTTTGTTTTCACTTTTAATTTCACGTTGTTGTGTACCTTGTGTGTTGTGACTGTCGACAGACCAATTTCCCTCTGGGGATGAATAAAGTTTTATCGTATCGTTGGAAGGGGAATTAATGTGGCGAGCAACCAGAAGATCAGACATAGCCCGTGTTTGGCCAAATGCTCGCCTAGTCCATGTCAGGTCTTGCCAATATCAATAAGGCCACATCAAGGTCTGAAGAGATGCACGTAAATCTATGTCTTATCTGGAAGGATTGCTGTTTCCCTGGATGGTGGGGAAGGTGGTGTAGGGATGGGGAGGGGTGGGGACGGATAAGTGAACCAGGGAGTTGGAGAAGGTGTAGTCGCTAACAGAAAGTCAAGAGGGGTTGGGACGGGAAGATGTGACTGATGCTGGGATCACGCTGAAGGTAAATTGTCAGAGAAGGACATGTTGGATGTTGAGTTTGGTTGTGTGATAGGCGAGGACCGGGGGACTCCATCCTTGTTCCATATGGGGCGAGGAGGAATGAGAGCAGAACAGCAGGATGCAGAGGAGACACATATGAGGGATTATTCTATGACAGAGGGGGGTTAACCACATTGGCTGAAGAAAGAGGACATATTGGATATCATGGAATGGGAAGTCATCTTTGGAGCAGATGCAGCTGAGACAGAGAAACTGAGAATATTCCTGGCGCAGTCTCGCCAATGTCTTGTATGGTTGTGACATAACATCCCAACTCTTGTACTCAATGCCCTATAACAATGAAGGTATTTACCTTCTTCACCACTTTGTGTGCCACCTTTTGGGAACTATGTAGCAGGTGACCCCTGGGTCATAAGGTCATAAGGAAAAGGAGTAGAATTAGGCTATTCGGCCCATCATGTCTACTCCGCCTTTCAATCATGGCTGATCTACCTCTCCCTCCTAACCCCATTCTTCTGCCTTCTCCCCACAACCTCTGACACCCGCACTAATGAAGAATCTAATCACTCTGCTCTACCACAAATGTGGGGTTTATGTCCCACTCTTTTTCTCTGCTTAATTATATATATATAAATATATATATTATATATATATATATATATATATATATATATATATATATATATATATATATATATATATATAAATAAACCGGACCATAAATAGTTGAACATACTTTATTGTTATTCACATATTTTATTTACTTTTGGTGGACCTAACTGTCATAGTAAGTTTTCATTATTTTAGCCACTTGTTAAATGAAATGTAAATGTGCAATATTATTAAACAGCGCAACCCGTATGCATTAATGTTTTCAGTTTATTCCAATGCAGTTGGTATTAAAATGCAATAGTTGCGCTACTGAAACTCTGCATTATTAAAAATTCTATTGTAAAAACAATTTGTTATAACTTCATTTAGAGGCAATGGGGAAAAGAGAATTAGGGGCTAGAGTGTTTCGAGCTTGCAATTATTTTTCCCACAGGATTTTCATTAAAAAGTTGTTTTAATATCTATGGTTTTACTTTTGTTATTGCAAACTGAAAATATTGAAAACTGCATATTACGTTCTTAATAAGCAGAACGTATTCATTCATAAAGTAAGAATACTTTATGAATGAATACTTGATTGGCACATGTGACAAGTCACAGTGAATTCTTTTGTTTTGCATACCCAAGGCATGCAAATGGTCGCCACATAAAGCTCGCCGACCAAGTTACACAGTATCCCGTGCCTGGTCCTCCTTAGTTCTCCCCTTCCCCCTCCCCCTCCCCCTCCCTCCCAGTGGTTCAAACACACCGGGTCCTCATTTGCTTCCCCCCCCCCCCTCATGGCAGCTCCCCCATGCCGGGTCCTCCTTGTTCTTCCCCCCCCCCCTCCCCAACCCTCATGGCGGGTCACCTACGCCAAGTCCTCCTTGTTCCTTCCAACCCCCTCCCCCACCTTCACTGCGGCCCCCCCACGGCAGGTCCTTCTTTGTCCTGTCGACGAGTCCTCTGGCTCCAAGTGTCAGTAGAAGCCATTGCTTGTCAATTTCCCAAGAGACTGTGGTGTCTGAATACTGTGGGGAGGTTACATGGAAACTTCTCAGTGGTCTAAAATTTCCTAAATTGATTTTTACCCAAGACAGCTTTTTCTATCTGCTCATCAATGTCCAGAGTAACGTCCAAGTGGATCTCTGGTTACCAATCAAAATCATGTTATAGTAAATCTGGCCCACACAGAACAAATAGTGTTCGCTAATTCCTTACCTGCATTATATCCTATGTACAGTATGGATCCAGGTATTATAGCGGTTGGTTCTCGTGTTTGTTCTCGTGCATCAGCAACATTCACCTCTTATAGACACAGCAGCAGCGGCAGCAGCAGGCATTTAATGCAGGTGTGTATTGTAGGTGAGTTCACAATGAAATGTACCCGCTGATTCCTATAGTATGAAATGTACCCAGGGTACTCCTAGATACAAAAGACATTTGTGGCGGTGCGACTCGCATTGCAGCGGCCCCTAGAGCCTGAGTGTCTTTTTTTTTTGTCTAGTTAAATGTAGTTGTTCGTGGTTTTTTTGTACTGTTTCTAACTGTGTATATGTGGGGGGGGGGAAACTTTTAAAATCTCTTCCCTGCACGGGAGACCCGACTTTTTCCCTGTCGGGTCTCCGTTGTCGTTGGGGCCTAGTACCGTGGAGCGGCCTCCGACCGGGACGACCTGGGGGCTCCACTCACGGAGTCTGCGGACTTACCATCGTGGGACTGGCCGGCCTCGGAGCGTGGGGAGCGGTGGTGGCTCGCTGCTGCGGCCCGACTCCGGAGCTCCAGCTCCAGCTCCAGCTGCAGATTACTGCCGGTGGACTGTCGGGATATCGGGAGCTCGCGGGTCCGGGTGGGAGACCGCTTTCCGGAGCTCCCGCAACGCAACGTCTCCCGCCCGTGTCGCGGGGTTGGAACGACCCAGAGCGGGACAGTACATCGCCCGGCGCGGCTTTAATGGCCGCGGGACATTCCAGCGCACACCAGGGGCTCCAACTTTGTGACTTTTGGGCCTAGAGCGGGGTCGTACATCGCCAGGCGCGGCCTCAATGGCCGTGGGACTTAACACCGCCCGCCTGGGGCTTCGACATCGGGAGAGAAATGGTGAGAGAGAACTTTGCCTTCCATCACAGTGAGGAGGAGATTCACTGTGATGGGTGTTTGTGTAAATTGAATTGTTTGTATGTTTTGTAGGAATTGTTCTGTTTGTATGGCTGTAGAAACGGAGTTTCGTTTGAGCCTCTCTGAGGTTGGAATGACAAGTAATAAAATCTAATCTAATCTATGCATCTCTATCGATGAGGTCAGCACATTGAACTGGCTACAGCGCCTGGAGGGTGTTACATAACCTCCGCTACCTCAAATGCAAGAAGGATGAGGAATATCTCCTCCAGCCTGGTGAATCACTGCCTCCACAAGAGCTCACCCATGTGTGTGACCACCCTCCTAATTCTCACTGTTTTAGCCCAAATGGGCAGGATGTGGGGAACTGGATCACTTTTTCGATTGGAGTGAATGTGCACGAACATGTGTGTTTTGTCAGTCATCTGCGGCTCATCATGACTTACCTCAAGATATCAAGAAATGTCCTGTAACATTGCTTCATGATGCCAAGCTTCTCACCTTTAAAAGATCTGATGATGTGCCAGAGGGTGTGTGTGGGGATAGTGGATGCACAGGTTATTTACATCCAAGATCCCACAGATTACCCTCAGGTCAGAGGGGGGTAAAGTTAAGGTGAGGGGGGAGAGATTTAATAGGAACCTGAGTGGTAACATTTTTACACAAAGGGTGGTAGGTGTATGGAATGAGCTGCCGGTGGAGGAAGCTGACGCAGGTACTATTACAATGTTTAAGAAACATTTAGACAGTAACATGGATAGGATAGGTTTAGAGGGATATAAGCCAAGTGCAGGCAGGTGGGACCAGTGTAGATGGAACATGATGGTCAGTGTGGGTAAGTTAGGCTGATGGGACTGTTTCCACACTGTTTGACTCTATGAATGTAACCCCACTGGTGAAAAGGAGGGAAAACACAAGGAACTAACTGCAGGCTATACAGTGGCTTGCAAAAGTTTTCATACCGCTTGAACATTTCCACATTTTGTCACGTTACAACCACAAATGCAAATGTATTTTATTGGGATTTTATGTGATAGACCAACACAAAGTGGCGCATAATTGTGAAGTGGAAGGAAAATGATACATGGTTTTCAAATTTCTTTACAAATAAAAAACTGAAAAGTGTGGCGTGCAAAAGTATTCAGCCCCCTTTACTCTGATACCGCTAAATAAAATCCAGTGCAACCAATTGCCTTCAGAAGTCACCTAATTAGTAAATAGAGTCCACTTGTGTGTAATCTAATCTCAGTATAAATACAGCTGTTCTGTGAAGATCTCAGAGGTTTGTTAGAGAACATTAGTGAACAAATCATGTTCCTTGGGCATCATGAAGCCCAAGGAACACACCAGACAGGTCAGGGATAAAGTTGTGGAAAAGTTGAAAGCAGGGTTAGGTTATAAAAAAATATCCCAAGCTTTGAACATCTCACGGAGCACTGTTCAATCCATCATCTGAAAATGGAAAGAGTATGGCACAACTGCAAACCTACCAAGACATGGCCGTCCACCTACACTGACAGGCCGGGCAAGGAGAGCATTGATCAGAGAAGCAGCCAAGAGGCCCATGGTAACTCTGGAGGAGCTGCAGAGATCCGCAGCTCAGGTGGGAGAATCTGTCCACAGGACAACTATTAGTCGTGCACTCCACAAATTGGGCCTTTATGGAAGAGTGGCAAGAAGAAAGCCATTGTTGAACCAAAGCCATAAGAAGTCCCGTTTGCAGTTTGCCACAAGCCATGTGGGGGACACAGCAAACATGTGGAGGAAGGTGCTCTGGTCTGATGAGACCTAAATTGAAGTTTTTGGCCTAAATGCAAAACGCTATGTGTGGCGGAAAACTAACACTGCACATCACCCTGAACACACCATCCCCACTGTGTAACATGGTGGTGGCAGCATCATGCTGTGGGGATGCTTTTCTTCAGCAGGGACAGGGAAGCTGGTCAGAGTTGATGGGAAGATGGATGGAGCCAAATACAGGGCAATCTTGGAAGAAAACCTGTTAGAGTCTGCAAAAGACGAGACTGGGGCGGAGTTTCACCTTCCAGCAGGACAACGACCCTAAACATACAGCCAGAGCTACAATGGAATGGTTTAGATCAAAGCATATTCATGTGTTAGAATGGCCCAGTCAAAGTCCAGACCTAAATCCAATTGAGAATCTCTGGCAAGACTTGAAAATTGCTGTTCACAGACGCTCTCCATTCAATCTGACTAAGCTTGAGCTATTTTGCAAAGAAGAATGGGTAAAAATTTCAGTCTCTAGATGTGCAAAGCTGGTAGAGACATACCCCAAAAGACTTGCAGCTGTAATTGCAGCGAAAGATGGTTCTACAAAGTATTGACTCGGGGGCTGAATACTTCTGCACACCACACTTTTCAGTTTTTTATTTGTAATAAAATTTGAAAACCATGTATCATTTTCCGTCCACTTCACAATTATGCACCACTTTGTGTTGGTCTATCACATAAAATCCCAATAAAATACATTTACGTTTGTGGTTGTAACGTGACAAAGTTCAAGGGGTATGAAATCTTTTGCAAGCCACTGTATACAGTAAACCTTTGTTGTTACAAAGCAGCCCCACAGTAATCAGACACCATTGTTTCTTTCAGAACAAAGGCTGTTGGTTACACTGCTGAGATCATAGAAATTGACAAGCAATTGTTTCACTCAACACATGTGGAATGATGAAGGACACAAAGTGCTGGAACTCAGCAGGTCAGGCAGCATCTCTGGGGAACACAGACAGGTGATGTTTCGGGTTGAGATCCACCGCTGGGTTCCGCGGCATCCTTGACCACGAGGCCGAGTCTACAGCGGCAACAGGAAACACAGCACCACATTCACCGCCTCCCTGGTCTCTCTGAGGCCGGGGCGACCGGAGCTTCTGCCAACCCGCACCACCACCCTAGCCGCTTCCAGACCAGTCCTACCGATCTTCACCGCCAGCCCGGGCTGCCGATGCCACCACCGAGCAGCACCGCCTCCCCCGCTGCTTCCAGGCCAGAACCACTGCCACCACCGCCAGCCCACACAGATTCCATGGGCGTGCCCAGAGTGCACCTGCCACCACTGACCCTTACCTGCACTGTGGCCACCCGCGGGCCATGAACATTGACCCCACCGCTCAGTCAGCTCTCCCCCGGCCGCCAGCAGGCCGAGGCCGTCAATTCACCTGGATTCCAGGATCTGTTCCAGACCAAGAGTCTGAAGAGTGGTCTCAACCCGAAATGTCACCTATCCATGTACTCCAGGGATGCTGCCTGGCCTGCTGAGGCTCCAGCACTTTGTAAATTAACCAGCATCTGCAGTTCTTTGTTTCTACCACTTCTACAACGATACTCTACGCCTTGGTAATCACTTACTTGGTTATAATGGACAATCAACAACAACGGACACCATTCCCCCCTAATTCTGCTATAATGAGGGATTAATTGGATAAAGGACATTGCTGGAAGCTATTACTAAATAAATGGTAATGGGACAATTGGAAAATAATAATAATAGGATTGGGTAGAGACAGCAAAGATTTATCAAAGGAAAACTATGTTCAAATATTTATTTAAATATTTTGAGGTTGTTGCTGATAGAATAGATCAGTCAGTTGGTCTATTTGGACTTTCAGAAAACCTGAGATAAAGTGAAAGGAAACATAAAAGAATAAAGGAAACAATTTAAAGAAATTAGAGCACATGGTATTGGGGATCTACCACATTGTGGACTGAAGATCAGCTAAAGGACAGAGAGTAGAAATCAACAGAATGGGTAGCAGTGGTTAGAGTTCTCACGGGGAACAGAGCCAACTGTTCACTGTCTACATAAATGATTAAATAAATCAGGCCTAAAACAAGTCAAATTACAAGTCAAACTACATGAGACTGGGGCCGCACCTGTCCCCCACTATCACCCTGAGCACTGGCACACCACAGGGCTGTGTACTGAGCCCCATGCTCTACTCCCTCTACACCCACGACTGTGTTCCTGCATTCGACACCAACACCATTGTCAAGTTTGCAGACGACACAACGGTGATTGGGCTGATCACCAACGGGGATGAAACAAAATACAGAGTGGAGGTGCAGAACCTGGCGGACTGGTGCTCACGGAACAACTTGTCACTAAACTCCTCCAAGACCAAGGAGTCGACTTCAGGAGGTCACAGAATGGTGAATACGCCCCAATCTCCATCTACGGGGACAGTGTGGAGAGAGTGTCCAGCTTCAAGTTTCTGGGCACTCACATCTCAGAGGACCTCACATGGTCCACCAACACCACTGCGCTGGTCAAAAAGGCACAGCAATGACTGTTCTTCCTAAGAACATTGAAACGGACTGGTCTGCCCCAACAGCTGCTGACGACCTTCTAACGCTGCACCACAGAGAGCATACTAACGTATGGCATCTCCGTGTGGTATCTCAGCTGCACGGAGGCGGAGAGGAGAGCTCTTCAGCGCATTGTCCACAGAGTGCAACAGATTATTGGGACACCACTACCAGCCTTGGAGGGCATCTACCACACACGGTGCCTCAGGAAGGCTGTCAGCATACATAAAGACTCCTCTCACCCTTGTAATGGACTGTTCGAACTACTCCCTTCCGGCAGACGTTACAAGGCCTTCTACGCCCGCACCACCAGACTCAGGAACAGCTTCATTCCCAGAGCTATAGCGGCTCTGAACCGGCCCTGCTGAGTGCCCCCCACCCCCATGGACTGTCTCCCTCGGATGGTCACGTCGCACAACTGCACTTTAGTCTGTTTTGACTTTTACTGGTCTAATGTTCGTTTTACAAACCTTGTTCTCGGGGTATCTAAACCTAAATTTTATTAGTCGTTAAGTTATGACATCGGATGGAAGTTGCAAACCAAATCTCGTTGCACTTATGTGTAATAACAATAAAATATATTATTATTATTATTATTACATTGTTGCGTCAAATCATGCAGAGATTCAAAGCTAGATGGCAGTGTGGATTCAGAGGATGTGGAGACAGTTTAGTGGGATATGAGGTAAGTGAATTGGCAAGAGCACAGCAGATGGAATATAATGTAGAAAACTGAAACTTGGGTAGAAGACGTGGAAATGCAGAGTATTTTTTAATGCTGATGGATTGAAAGGTATTGGTGTGCAGAGATACCCAGCTGTCTATGGTCAATGAATATAGCAACATTAATAGATTCCAGCAGCTGCCCCACAAATGATGTCAGTTAGCAGCAAGTAAGTAGGAAGGTGATTAGTGAGATCTGAGGGGAACTTTCTTCACCCAGAGAGTGGTGAATGCAGGAACACATTGCCAGAGAGTTAATGGATGCCAGTAAAGACAGAACCCATTCATTACACGGGAATAGCCTGTAGGTTTCTAATGACTTAAATATTCGGACAAATAATTAAGAACATTGAAATAATGCTTAAATTAATATTTCGAAGTCTGTTTAATAAATATTATTTATTGAGTGTTTAAATCTATTTCAATAGCTGTCATTTAAAAATTGTGAAAAGCCATCAGCAGCCAGCAAGCACGGGGTATTCCTGGGAAATATCCACAGATGCGCTACCTGATGCCTCCTGGATGGTTCGAGTCAACTCTGGCTCGCTGCGCACTGCCTGCTGGTGGGGTAGGGTTGGGGCGCAGATCAGTTTGCTGCTTTAAACTGTGGGGGTGAGTAGGTGGGAGAGTGGAGAGTGGACTGAATCCATGATGAATCAGTTCCGGAACATTTAGTGCCATCTTCACTAGTCAGCAAAGGTAAATTAGCAGAGTAATTCATGTAATTTTATTCCCTACGACCATCAAAACTCATACTTTTAGTAAAATAAATATAAAATCTGCATTTAGCGTTTCTTCCACGGTTCTTTTCATTTCAACCCTCTCTTTGCTCCACTGGTTGTTGATGAACCAGCCTGGGTACTGAGCCGACTCGAAGCTGAGGGTACCATCTTGCTGCTCCTTCATGTAGAAGATGAAACGCCATTTCGGGCTCTCCTCCGGAATCCTCTTCAGAGACTCGGAGCTGCATTCCTGTGATTGAAGGACATCTGCTTGTCAGCCACTGCCAGAAACTGAATCATAGCCAGCAAACTTCCATTAACTTCCCCCCAACTCTGATACATCCCAAATCCATCTTCTCTGTCCTTACAGACCATGTATTGCGACACAGCCCCATAAGTGTTCCCTCCTCAGCCATGTGTCAACACCACTGCCTACATCTGTAACCCCCTCCAGCATCCTCATGAAATATCCACCTGGGTCATTCTCTTCTCATCATTTGCAAATTTAGTCTCTCCGTTGACTGGAGCCTTCGGATTTCAAGACCCTGTACGCTGGAATTCACTGCCCACATCTCTCTGTCTCTCTCTCTGTCTCTCACTCCACTCCATCTGTTTCCATCTTTCCTCTCCAGTTCTGCATTCCCCATGCTCTCCATCTCCCTCTCCCTCCTCCCATCTTTCTCTCTCTCTCTGTACCTCTTTCTCTCCATCGCCCTCTCTCCTTTACGCGGTTAGTGGTGGCGCAGTGGTAGAGTTTCTGCCCTGCAGTCGGCTCGATCCCGACTATGGGTGATGCCTGTATGGAGTTTGTGCATTCTCACCGTAATCGTGTGGGTTTTCTCCCACACTCCAAAGATGTACAGGTATGTAGGTTAATTGGCTTGGTATATATGTAAATTGGCTCTAGTGTGTGTAGGATAGTGTTAATGTGCGGGGATCGCTGGTTGGCGCAGACTCGGTGGGCCAAAGGGCCTGTGGTCACGCTGGATCTCATAACTAAACTAAACTAAACACTCACTCTTTCCATCACTCCCTCGTTCTTTAACCCAGAAGAGGGGAATCAACAACCAGGGAACATAAATTTAAGGTGAGAGGGGAAAGAATTAAAATGAAGCTGAGAAGCAACTTTTTCACACAGTGGGTGGTGGTTATATAGAACGAGTTGCCAGAGCAGGTAGTTGAGGCAGGTACTATAACAACACTTAAAAATACATTTGGACAGGTACCTGGATGGGAAAGGTTTAGGGATATGGGCCAACCACAGGCAGGTGGCACCAGCATAGAAGGGGCATCTTGGTCAGAATGGGCAAGTTGGGCCAAGCCTGTTTCTCCTTCTCCTTCTCTTCAAAGTTATTCATAAAACATGCCACTTTGAGCAACATTTGATCACCTGCCCTAAGCTCTCGTCTGCATTGTAAAATTATGTTAAACTTCCACTGAATGTTTAAACCTGCTGGCTTAAAGGTGCACGTTCCTCATGATCCGTCAATCTACAAACAGATAAAGACAAGTTGGCAAGCCAATGCAGGAATGACTTACTCAAAAACATCTAAACTTTAAATTGGTCTCAGGAATTCAAAATTACAAGCATGAATAAGAGAAATATTACACAATATTACATGTGGAATAAAGACAAAAGCTTCAATAGTCTCCTGTCAGGGAACTGAAATACTGAAAAGCAGATGGTCTGATAATCTGGACAAAGCATCAGAATGAGTAATAAAGGAACAAATAGTGCTCATTCCTTCCCCTGCTTAATTAGTACGTGGTAACTGCATTTTAGCTAAAAGGCGGAACAGTGGTGCAGTGGGTGGTGCTGAGACCCCATCAGCTGCAACCTACCCACTGTTCTGACTTCAAAATCACCATCCTTTTGATATTATTAGATCTAAATCCTGGAACTCCCTCCGTAACAACGCCCAGGTGTTCATCAATTGCTCATCGTAACCTTCACCGGGTCAGGTGGACATCGGGAACACGTCTGATCTTGCTGGTGATAACCACTTCCTAAAAAAATACTATAACGAGAATGTTCACATTATTGTATGGATACAAAATGCACCGGAGATGGTGAAAGGGTATTTGCAAAGGTTTCAAAACCTGCATTGGAACCTCATTCTCTCTCAGTATGGACCTGTACGGGTGTCTGGGTAATAGAGGTGCAGCTGATAGATTCACTGCTCCACAACTCCACCTACCCGGGTACAATCCGGTACTGTTTGTGTGGAGTTTTGATGTTCTCCCTACGATCGTGTGAGTTTCCTTTGGGCTTGCTGGTTTCCTCCACATCCCAAAGATGCATGGGTCAGTAATTGGCCACTCTGAGTTACCTGTGGTGTGGGGGGAGTGGTCGAATATGGGGTGAGTTTGATAGGAGTGTGGGGGAAGTAGACTAGGATTAGAGTCGGTGGGTGATACTTAACACAGATTGGTGGGCCGAAGGGCCTGCTTCAAAGCTGTTCTATTCTATGATAATGCTCTGTACGTGGCAGACAATGGATGCTCCTTCTCCTTCCCATAATATTTACGCGTTGGTTCAGTTTGCGACTGAGCAACTTGGCTGTGAGTCTCCCTACACATAGACTGAGCAAAGCACAAATCAAAACCCTTTTTCACGCTCACTTACCTCTATCCTGAGCAGTATGTTAGACTCCTCACTGTGACACATCAGGAAACAGTTGGTTTTGGAGAACTTCAGCACAACGGGCAGCCCGCGATATGGATTGGGTAGTTTA
The DNA here is from genome assembly GCA_035221665.1 of Okamejei kenojei. Classification (NCBI taxonomy): domain Eukaryota; kingdom Metazoa; phylum Chordata; class Chondrichthyes; order Rajiformes; family Rajidae; genus Okamejei; species Okamejei kenojei. The sequence continues at coordinate 37,184,910 of CM069142.1, forward strand.
TTGGATTTATAATAGAAGATGGTCATCTGGGCTGTGAAGGTAATGAAAGTTGGTCACAACCAGAGTGTTGCCACAAGAATGATTCCTATCCTCTAGATTGTTCTCCACATCTTGTTTCAGATCTAAGTGGGCACATTCATTTAACAAAGGAGAAACACACAAGCATGCGACTAATAGTAAAATAACCTGCTGGATTTCATCTGTCAAATCCAAGACCCGTGTTCATCAGTATCTATCTGATTTATCTTACATGGCCATCCCCGACTTTTACCGTGTGATTTCAGATAAAGATCACTTTCCCCACTTGCACCTCCCTGTCCACTCCTTGGTTTCATTCCTTCTCCCATCTCCAGCCTCGATCAGCCTGCATTGTTATCACCTCTGTCGCCTGAGCCTTTCTGCTCCCTTCCCCTTCTCTCAGCATCTTGAAACAATGGATGAAATGGGATGAGCGGGCTGCCCGGTCTCCTGCTGGTCCTGCCATCAGGAAGGTCACGATTGAACTTCCATCTTTTTCCCATCCCCCCCCCATTTTATCGAACTCAACCTTGACTACACTGAACAAATGCTCAGTGTCCACACCTCTGAAGGTAGGACCATTCTGAAGATTCAGTGTCATCAGTCCTCAATCCCGGGCCTTTGACTCCTTCCCCCAAGCCAATGTTGAATCCAGTCGATAGCTCATCTTGGATTGCATGCGATCTAATCCTCCAGTCTAGTGGGACCTTGTCAAAGGCCTTGCTAAAGACCATCTAGACAACATTCAATGAGGGTGGAGTGACTTTATTTCCCAGAGGGAGCCATGCGTGACTGCCCACCAACCCTGCTGCAGCTTGTTGAAGGCAGGGTGCATTCAGCCTGGCTGAAGACACTGCACTAGAATTGGCAGGCATTTGAGACACGGTGACACTGCTGAAGTTGGAGCTGCCCTGAAGTGACCGACCTGAACCCCTCCAGTGCTGTTTATATGACATTTAAGTACAATGTTCCAAATGAACATTTGCGCAGGGAATTCTCTGGGCATGGGAGCCAAGGTCAACCTATGTTTCCAGACCAACACAAACATCACTGTGGCTAGTACGTCCTGACATGGAGATCACTGACTGGTGCTCAGCGCTGGATTACAGCCAGGTCAAGTAAACAACAGGGACATGGTGAAACAAAAAGGCAATGGCACTGTAACAAGCATCAGAAGAGGAGGTAAAGTAACAGGGGTTTATAGATTGATTTCACATCAGGCTTACAATGATGTGAGGACATGCGCAATATATGAGGTAAGGGATGATCAGCCATGATCATACTGAATGTTGGTGCTGGCTGGAAGGGCCGAATGGCCTATTCCTGCACCTACTTTCTATGTTTCTATGTATGTTTAGCTCTTGCACATCCAACAGGCCAAGCAACGTCACAGAACTGTAGTTATCCAGCACAGAAACAGCGCCTTCAGCCCTACTCGTTCATGCTGACCAAGATGCCCAACTATGCAAGTCCCATTTGCGCATATGGTCTAAATCTTGGACATATACCAGCAAAAACCGTTTAAATTATGTTATTGTGCTCACCTCTTCCACTTCTGGCAGCTCGTTTAAAGCTACTATTAAATAGTGTTTGGAGTGGCGGCGTTGCCTTGGCAGCTGCTGCTCGCCTGCAGTCCGTCTGTTTTTTATTTTTTTTTGTTTTCTTGTCCTGTTTTAGCTTGTTAATTTGAGTTATTAGGTTGTGTATGTGTGTGGGGGGGGGGGGGGTGGGAGAAACGTTTTAGTCTCTTCCTTCGGGGGAACGCGACGTTTCTTGTCGTATCCCCCGTCTCCGTCTCCATCTGCGCTGCGGCCTAATGGCGGAGCTGGCGGCCTCCAACTGCGACCGACCTCGTGGCTCCGGAGGCAGAGCCAGCCAGGACTTACCAGTGCGAGGCTGGCCGACTTCGGGCCTGTGGCGGGTTCAGGCATTCCGGCGTTCCGACTCGGAGCTGTGGCGGCTTTCCGGTGGCGGAGGCAGCGACTTCGGAGGTTCAGCCGCGTGCCCAGTGGACAACATCGTCGGGAGCTCGCAGGTCACAGGTTGGTGACCTGTTTTTCCGGAGCTCCCGCGGCAACAGCTTCATCTGCTGAACTAGAAGGCGGCAGCTTCGACCACTCCGGGCCGCGGAGTTGAACCGGCCCGTTCGCGGAGCACGGTTCAGCCGCGGGACTTACTGACCATCACCCGGTGGGGTCACAACATCGGAGGCCTGGATTGCCTCAGCGCAGAGGGAGAGCAAGGAGGGAAGAGACAAAGACTTAAGATTTTTGCCTTCCATCACAGTGAGGAGGTGCCTGGTGAACTCACTGTGGTGGATGTTAAATTTGTGTTTATTGTGTGTTTTGTTATTTTATTATATGTATGACTGCAAGGCAACAAAATTTCGTTCAGACCGGAATTGTTCCCTTCTCACCTTTAAGCTCTGCCCTCTAATAAGGCAGGAGTTTGTGCATTTGGAGTATTGTGTTCAGTTTTGGTTACCCTGCTATTAAGCTAGAAAGAGTCTGGAAAAGGATGTTGCCAAGACTTGAGGGAATGAATTATACAGAGCAGTTGGGCAGGCTAGGAATGTATTATTTGGAACGCAGAAGATGGGGGTGATCTTATAGATGTCATATAAAATCATGAGAGGCATAGATAGAGTGAATGCAGTCTTTTACCCAGGGTTGGAGAATAGTAAGATTAAATGAGAACTTACCAGTTTGAAGTTTGATCTTTATTTTACGAGGAGTTACGATGAGGGATTACGTGACGACCCCGCCAGGACGCATGCGCGACATTCTTCAAAGCAGTGGTGTGAAATCACAGATACCAGCTAATATAGTAAGATAAGAGAGAACTTCCATACCAGTTGAACTTTATAATAGAGGGTTTTGGGAGCGGAGGGCACGTAATCCCTCATCGTAACTCCTCATAAAATAAAGATCAAACTTCAAACTGGTAAGTTCTCATTTAATCTTACTATTTTACTTCGGGTCACGTGAGTGACTACGTGAAGATTTCAAAGCTCTGTGATTTCATGCCTTGGAACGAGACCATGCTCACACACTGCCATTCTGGGACGGAGGATGAACGTATTTCCACACGACACTGTGCTGAAAAACAATAAAGGTATTATTCATACCTAAAATAATATGCCCCACATTGGGTAATTTATTTTACAGAACTTAATTTTTCCCTGCAAACGTCTCAGGATTGGCCACGGGTTTATTATAAAGCATTGAACGCGTTCATTGCTCCACCCCGCTGTGGCAAGGATGTGGTCCATAGGAACTCCCATCATCCTAGCGTCCGATGTAGATGCAGCCCTGTTGGAGTGAGATTTGAAACATTAGTATTCACCACTGCACGTAATACCACCCGAACCATCTGGATATGGTTTGCACTGTGACCTTAGGCGAGGGCATTTATGGCTAATGAGAAAGCTCTCTCCGTGCCCATAAGTGTCTTGGTGACTATATATTGGAAAATATGTGTCACTATGCAGGGCCGACTATCTGCAGGATAGGCCAGAACTCTAATATTGGCCAAAGGAACCGAGTCAGTCTTGTTTAAGTACCCCTGTATGTAGCAGGTTATCTGCCATTTGTGACAGACATGACGTCCTATTCTAGCTTGTGTAAGGACTGGACCCGTTGTGCTGATCCAAGTGCCATAATCATTCCCATCTAGGATATTAGTTTGTCCAGAGTGAGCCCCGATATTGGTGTCCATCCTCGTAACATGGTGTACTACCTTTGTCCCATATATAGGTGTATCTCTGCCTGGGGGGAATAGAGTACAAATACCCCTCATTCGTTTAGGTACTAGTGGGTGTGATCCTATAGCCAGGTGATCACTCCCTCTGCCCAGATATTAGATAGGGCACTCCTTGCACAATAATGGCACTGTAACTCAATCCTTCATCGAAATGAAGGGTGGCCAGAACTCCAGCACTTCAGTGTTGGTGGCTGAGTCATATGTAGTGTTCGTCCTGGTGCTGAACACTTCCCATTTCCTGACATATGTCAGGTACTGTCTTCTCGTGGACTCCCTGCACGACGCTGAGATGGCATTGATCGTCCTGTCGGAGAGTCCGTATCCCAGAAATGGCCTGTTCAGAAACTGCAAATCAACAAGTTCATACAGTCATGGCACGGATACTTTCCCGCACGGGGTGTGCCAACCTCCTTGGCCGTTGTTGATCCAGATGCAGGTTCTGAGACCATCTTTGTATTGTTGGGAACCATGGTACCCGTTGCGGCGTCTTGTTTAATTATTGTAAGACTCGCCTGATGAGGCAGAAGGGCAAAATGCATAGCAAAACAAATCCCCCCCCCCCAATGCAGCGAGAAATCGTCCATCGCTGCTGCCCCTGCTGGTTCCCAAGCAACATATGTTGGTAGTTGGTGAATTAGTCTGGATGGAAAAAAGGTCGATATCTGGTGTCCCATACCGGTCTATAATATCTGTAAACACTTTCCGATCCAACATCCATTTAATGTTGTCGTTGAATTTACGTGACCTGGTGTCTGCCACTGTATTTAGCTTACCTGGAAGGTAAGTGGTTGAGATCCAAATCTCTCTCCCAGACACCAGTGCCAGATATTATTAGGCAATTCATCACATGATATCGACTTTATTTCACCCATATGATTATATATAGGCCCCCACTGTGGTATCAATTTGTACCGTACATGCAACTGGTGCTCATCTGAGCAGTAGGCCCTGAGTCCATGAAACGCTCCCAGCATTTCTAGATAATTAATTGCTAGTGCTTTAAAGAGAATAATTTTTGTGCACTCATCTGCCACCACAACTTGCGGTGGTATTAGTTGCTCCCCAACCTTTAGCACTGGCATCAGTCTGTAATGTACCCTAGGGATGTAGAATGGGGTGATGGGGTTAGGATAATATTGAACATTTCTATCCACCAGTTTAATTCTGATTTACTTTCCCTGGTAGTTGCATAGGCCTATTGAAATGGCCTGCATGATTTTTGAGAGCTAAAATTTCCCTCTTCCAGGTTTTAATAATGGAGTGGTCCAATTGTGCTGCTGGGAACGCAGCCACCAATTTCCCAATCACTCTAACTCCTTGCCGAATGGATGGTTCCCTGATGCCAGTGAGGCTTTTGCATACTCCCATCAAGTCTGTCACTTTGTTTGGTGGCAAGGTGATAGACATATGAACAGAGTCAATAGTGAACCCCAAATAATCCATGGTAGTGGAGGGTTCCAATTTTGACTTATCTGGATGTACGTTAAATCTCTGTGTTGTGGCTGATACCACCAATGTAGCCAGCTCCAATTTTCACCTACAATGAGAATATCATCAAGGTAAGCCATGACGATATGGTTATGTTTCTTTAAGTATGCTAAAGCTGGTTTTAATGAATTTGTAATAGCCTGGGTGCTGATGACAACCATTGGATAAGGCATACTGCCATAGCTGTCCCATCCAGATACATTTCAGGTATTTACGATGACCCTGTGTGTGACAAACGTGTCTAATTTGAAATGGGCATACTGAACGGAAGTATTTAGTTCGGTCAAATCTGTAATGATACGGCAACCACCATCTTTTTAGGATACGAACTCTTGAAATTCTCTGATTGTTTTCTCAATCCCTTTTGTGTTTAGTCTTAACAGTTCAGCATGGCCTGCTGTTCTCTCTTTTTGTGAAGTATGAACTTCCTGCTAGGCTATGCTGAACTGGGACGGTAGTTCGTATACAAATTCAATTTTGTAATTCTGAATACTTCCGAGTATGTAAAAGTTCAGAGGTAAAAGTGCAGCACACATGATGAAACAAGTGCAACCGTCCCCCAACTTTAATGAATCGGACATGCAATGTTTTTTAAGACACCAGCCCACCTACCTCCATGGTTATGTTGTGTGGGTCTCCGCAGTTGTTTCTTCTGGTATTGTGTTGCTGTGTTGTGGGGTTGGCGCATTTTCCATGAAGGCCGGGCTGGGCCATGGTCTGAAAGACCGCTGTGCAGGTGGGCCGGCCTTCGAGCTTGCACCACCAGATGGTCTTCCATAGCACCGATGTCTGGTGGGTGTGTAGGGGTGCTGCCGCTGTTGATAGTGGGTTTTAGAGGTGCTTGGCACCTTGATCAGGCCTATAGCCTTGGCTTCCTCATGCAGGTCTTTCACCTGCTTCGGGAGGTCCCCCACAGCAATTTTGGCGCCTGTGTGCTACTTGTCTTGCATAATTCCGCACTTCTTGATGATGCTCTTCCTGTAACTGTTAATCTCCACTGAGTATTACACAGTCTGCTAGAGCATCTAGTAACTCTTCAGGCAAATCAACCCCATCAGTTGTCCTGGTACTGCTGTGATTTTAGCAGCCAGCAGTTTCCTCTGGAGCTTCCCCTCCTGGCTCCTTATAGATGGGCTCCTGTTGCCCCAGATGGGGTCATAGACTGCTGGTACTTTAAGAGAAATGGAGTTCTCTGGAGCAATGTACTTCCCAGCCATAAAGTTAATGGCTTGCTCCTGTAGCTGTTTTGTAGCCATGTATTTTGTACTGGCTTGCAGCTTTGTATAGGCAGTCCTTCTTGAGTTGATACAGCATGTGTTCCCACAAATCTTCTGCTGCTCTCTCTTCTGGCACCCCTCACAGTTGACTGTTCAGTTGCCCCTTCTTCAGGGTCAGCCCAGCTCTGACCCCTAATGCTCCCCTGCGAAGAGGGTGAGACATTTGGCAGTCCTTGAAAGGATCCTGCCGTGGGTCTGCGAAGAGACCCACTGTGACTCTGCCCCTGCATAAGCAGGTCACGCTGGAGCACTGCTCCCCACCCGCTCCCGCGGGAAAGACGCCCGCCGTCGCTATCTGTGAACGGGGTGTCTTCAGGTCCGGACCCAGCCGAGTCCACGGACCTGTCCGACTTCCGGGTGGTTTTGCCGCCGACCGCGGCGCACCTGCGGTCTGTAGCGGCGAGAAGCCGGCAGCTGCTGGCAGCACCTGCAGCTCTGGAGAGACGGCACGCTGCTGGCTGCTTCCACAGCAGCGGTATCAGCTGCTGCTCTCCCTCACGCGACTCCATGGTGCTTCCTCCTGAAAAAGAAATTACACCGAGTCGCCACGCTCACCAGAAAAGGTAAGACTTACCTTCAGTAATTTTTCAAAACTCGTGCTGGAGGAGCGGTGCTCCTCCCGACTGTCGCTTCCCCAATGCGTTCGACGATATGTCGCGCATGCGTCCTGGCGGGGTCTTCACGTAGTCACTCACGTGACTCCGAAGTAAAATCAAGTACTAGAGGGCATAGGTATAAGGTAAGAGAAGAAATATGCAAGAGGAACCTGAAAGGCAACATTTTTCACACCGAGGAATCGGATGATGAAGGTACAATAACAACAGTTAAAAGTCTTTTGGACGGGTACATGGATAGGAAAGGTTAAGGACTAATGGGACTAATTAAGATGAGCATCTTGGTCAGCACGGATGAGTTGGGCCAAAGGGCCTGTTCCCATGCTGCGTGACTCTATGACTCTGTAAGTTGCATTGGCGCTTTCTTGTGATAAACACTGAGAGGCTGGAAGGAGACAAGTTTGCCTCAGGTTAAGTGGCAACAATTGCCAACTAAGATGAGGAATTTTCCTACCTGGGAGATGTACTTGAAATCCAATAACATTTTCGGGATGCAGTGATCATGACAGCATGTTCATGACATGGGAACATTAGTTTAAATATTGCTACTTACCAGACTCGGAATTCTGCCGACTAAGGACTATTCTTCTGCGGCAAGCCCCAGGTCGCAAGTACTGGTCTCGCTCGTTGTGAATCAAAAATGGACAATCGCTATTCATTACTTTCATTATCATCCCACAGCATTCCTTGGGAGATACCTCTTCTACAGAAGATAAATAGGTTATTGTAAATAGTAGGTCTTGATATACAAGAGGCATTTGAGACGGAGAGTCTGAGAGGTCAATCATGTTTTGGAGGTTCCATATTTAATTAAAAGGACTGTTTCCTGCATCAAAACATACACAATACTGGGGAAAGCAAGAGCCATGTTGCTCCCAATGAATGCCTGGGCTATCTGATCAGCCTAGGGTTACATCTTGAACCATTCAGTACACAGAGTTCCTTTGTCTACAGAATTCCTCTTAATGGCTTCAGTCATGGATTTCAACAAGAAAGCTGATATTCTCTGATAGTTCTTATGTGAGAGGCTGGCAAATGGACAGATAGGACAAAATGTAGCTCAGTAAAGCTTACAAAATTGCCCCAAAACATGCATCAGGTGCAACATTAATTTGCCACCATTGCCTCATTTCATCAGGGAAAACTGCCACTTTCGTGAAAGTTGAATCATACCTTGAGAGCTGGAGAAATCTGTACAGTGCAGAAATAACTAAGTATAAATTCTGACATTCATTTGTAGATCTTTTAAAGATATTTTTAAGGTGGGGATTGATAGATTCTTGATTAGTAAGGGTTATAGGGAGAAGACAGGAGAATGGGGTTGAGAGGGAAAGATAGATCAACCATAATTGGACGGCGGAGTAGACTCGATGGGCCAAATGGCCTAATTCTGCTCCTAAAACATTTGGACTCCAAAGCACCGTTGTAAACATACTTTACTTTTGTGTAACTATAGATCATTGTATTAAAAGTGTTTCATTAAACTCATGCAAGGTGCATTGCCACTGAAGTTTGAGCAGAGTAAGAATCTGTGTGTATGCACCATGCCTTGCAGTAGATGAGAAACCAATGAACAACCCAGATCCCTGTGGAAATGGAGATGTGACATCAGACTGACAGCAATGAACTTAGTTTGGGTTTTATTTTAACATTTCTCAACCATGAAAGATTTTGAAAGTTTTTTTTGACAGTCAGACTTCACTGAATCCTGGAACTAGGAGCCAATGTGCTTTCCAGTTAATCGGGTGCAGGGTCAACTGGTACACTATGTAGTGACTAACAGCGACTGTGGAGACCGGAGGTCATGTGATGTCATTTACCAGACTAGATCATTTCCTGTTTAATAGTCAAACTGAAACATTTGTCCAACTTCAACAACAGTTTCCTGCCTGAAACATATCTCCTGGCTAACACTTGTCTCATTTAATTGTCCAGGTATTGTCTTATTGGCCTCCTAGCTTCACTGGGTTTTTATTCTGTAAAGTACACCACATGTGCATCGCAGCCACGGAACCAAAGTCATTCTTTGTTTTGGTCTTGGTTTATTAATGTCACGTGTACTGAGATACAGTGAAACATTGCTTGCTTGTTATCCCGTCAAATCATACTATACACGAGTAGAATAAAGCCCATACACAAGTCCACCAGGTAGTCCAAAGGTAAAAAAACTCCAGTGCAGCATTCCAGCCTTACAGCTACAGATACGGGCAGCAGTGGTGCTGCAGTAGAGTTGCTGCCTTACAGCACTTGCAGCGCCAGAGACCTGGGTTCAATCCCGTCTGTACGGAGTTTGTACGTTCTCCCCGTGACCACGTGAGCTTTCTCTGAGATCTTCGGTTTCCTCCCACACTCCAAAAATGTACAGGTTTGTAGGTTAATTGGCTTGGTATAAGTGTAAATAGTCCCTAGTGTGTGCAGGATAGCGTTCATGTGTGGGAATCGCCGGTCGGCCTGGACTTGATGTGGTGAAGGACCTGTTTCCACGCTGTAATCTCTAAACTAATCTAAAATAAAGCATTGGGTTGTAAGTTGGCTGCTTTCCCAAGGCAGTGTTAAGTGTAAAAGGAGTCGATGGTGGGGAGACTGGTGTGTATATTGGAGTGTGTTACATCCACAACTTTCTGAAATTTCTTGCTGTCTTAGGAAGAGCTGTTGTCAAACTAAGCTGTGATTCATCTCAATAGGATGATGTATATGGTACATCTGTAGACGTTGGTAAGAGTTGTTGGGGAAATGCCGGTTTCCGTAGTCTTCAGAAGATTTCTGGAAAAGTGTAGAGCTATACAGTTTGGAAACAAGCCCTTCGGCTCATCCCAAATTCCTGGACCTGCCGACCTCTGACCCATAGACGGCAATGAGGATAGGTGACAAAGCATCCTCCATGATCATTCTAAATGCCGGTGCCCCGCAAGTTTGCATTCCCAGCCCCTTACTAAGCTCCCGATACACTCACGACAGTGCGACCCTATTATGGGCCAACTCCATCTACAAGTTTGCCAGTGAAATCACCATAGAGGGCCAGATGTCAAACAATGACAAATCAGAGTGCAGGAAGGAGAGAGAGAAAATGTTAACATAGTGTCCAGATAACAACCTCTCCTTCCTTCAATGTCAGCAGGACAGAGGAGCCCATCATTGACTACAGGGAATGTGATGGTGTATATGCCCCAGTATAGTGATGATTTGGTGAAGTTCCCAGCCAGAAATATCATCCAATTATTGGTCCTGGTCCAATCACATTACTACTCTGGCCAAAAAAGCACCTCTACTTCCATGGAAGGGAAAGGAAGCTTGGCATGTCCAAAGACTCTTACCTATTTCAACAGATGCACCACAGAAAGCATCCTATTGGGATGCATCACAGCTTGGTTTGGCAACAGCTCTGCCAAAGACTGCAAGAGATTGCAGAGTTATGGATGTAGCTCAGTCCATCACACAAACCAGCCTCCCCATCTCCACTTCATGCTGCCGCGGGAGTGCAGCCAACATAATCAACTACCCTGGGTTACGCCATAGTCATTCCCTATTCTCCCCTTTCCTGTTGGGCAGAAGATATGAACACTTGAAAGCATGTACCAACAAATTCAGGAGCAGCTTCTTTCCCACTGTTAGCAGACGACCTAATGGTACTCTTATCAGCTAAGGGGTAGCACTGATCTCCCAACCTACCTCATTGCAGCCATTGCACTTTCTCTGTAATTGTAACGCTATAATGCAAATCCATTCTGGTGTTTTTTCTCTTTGCAGTGCCTGGTGTACTTGCCTTTGAATTGATTGTATTCATGTATAGTATGATTTGACTGGTTACCATGCAAAAAACATTTTTCACTGTATCTCGGATGTGGCAATAAAAATAAAGAAAAAACTATATCTTGTCCTTGCCACAGAAGACAGCATTTAATTTTGGACTTTTGCCTATCAGTAGATTGAAATTGCTTTTTTTCCTGTTCTGAACTGTCCGATCTCTTTTACACTTGTGTGATTCATTGCACACTTGCAACCATTACTGAAGATGTCAGTGATTTGATCAGCAGTAAAGCCAGCATCAAACAGTACAATCATTGTCCTGGCCATTCTGCTGGTTATTGTAGAATAGGTTTATAAATTGTCTGGTGATGACCTGAGGGGTATCGTTTTTACACAAAGGGTGGTGGGTGAAAGGAACGAGCTGCCAGAGGAGGTAATTAAGGCAAGTACTATCGCAACCTTTAAGAAGCATTTAGATACATGGATAGGATAGATTTAGAGGGATATGTGCCAAATGCACCCTGGTGGGACTGGTGTGGATGGAGCATGTTGGTTGGCATGGGCAGGTTGGGGAGAAGGACCAGTTTTCACACTGTATGACTCTATGATAACAATCCCAAATTTAACCCTAGTTTTGACAATACCTTAGGAACTGGGAACTAGTCCTAAGGTATTGTCATTAGGAACTGGGAACTGTCTTCAGAGCTGCCACTTCCACTGGCACCTGGTAGAAATGCACCATGGTAGAGGAATAATATACTTATGAAGAGCAGTTATCAGAGAATTATTGAGAAGCAAACTGCTGCCTTAAATTTTAAACTGAGGTGAGTTTGGAGAAACTGTGACCAATAACTCTCTGATAATAGCAGTAGCACATTGGCTAATCAATGAACGTTCAGTATCTATTATACAGAACCAGCCTCCTTGCACCTTTACCGGGGCCCTCACACACAGCTCAGTGGGTCTACCAAATCCAAACTGAGGGGTACTACACACCTCCAGGCAAACTCCAGTTTTGGATTCAACGGTTAAGACATTTTTCACCCAGTTATGAGTCATTAGCACAGCATCAGCTTGCCTCTGCCTACGTATCTCCCAAGCATTAGCTGTAACAAAATTACCAACCTTTTAGGTAGTAGACCCCTGTTCCAGGCTCTGTGATGATATTCACATTGTGTGTTTCACACTCCATCTGCTTGCACACTGGGCACCGTATTCCCGAGGAGCAGTGAGGGCCCCGAGCCCGGACAACAGAAACTGCAAAGTGATTGAGCGCCACCAGCAATACTCGTGCCTCATCCTTGTCATGCACCACCCCTCCATTTTCCTCTCCCACGCTGCTGGGCTGTGGGCTGTTCAGAGGTGTGGAGGGTGTTTCTGGAGCTGGGCAGGTCCCATCCTTCCCCCCGATGGTAGCGTCATTATTATGGGCTGAAGCCAAGCTCTCCGTCGCTTCGCAGCCGTCATCCATCCGCACCATGGCAAAGCTGAACTGGAGCCGTTTCTCTCGTTTGTTGTACGGCTGGTACACTGGGCCCACATCCTCGCTGGGCTCAGCTGACTCTGTCTTGATGCTGGGACTGTGAAGAGTCTGTACTTGCAGAGACATAAAGCTTGCTGTTAATACATAACGTGCCCTGTTCAGGTTGCCTGGGACACAAGTATGTTGCACATTCTAACTTCAGAACATGTTCCCTGTTCTATGTGCCTGTAATCAACATGGGCAGAACTCACAAATCTTGCTGAGTCGGCAGTCCATGGAGTTAGAGGCCATCTCAGTTTTCCCATCTGCTTATAGCTGATTCTGGAAAACTTCATATTCATATTCAGCACCCTGTGATCACTGATTTAACCCGGCTGATTTTACCCTGTCAGCTTTGTGGAATAACAGATTTCCCACTACTGAATGCATGTGATCACTGATTTCACCATAGTGACTTCATATGACTGCTGATTTCACTCTGTCAGCTGCACGGATTCCATCCTGCTATCTGTATACAATTAATAATATTGGGCATTTAGGTGCCTGACAAAATGGAGGATTTCTGCTCTTGCAAAGCCTGCTTGACACCCTTTGCAAAAGCTGCAAAGACCATGAGGATCGTGGCTCCAGATTGTCTGGGGCCTGGGAAGAAGTTGAATACAGGTTGATGTCCAGATGTCCTTTAATTGATATTATGTATGAGGGTTTTGCAGAGGGAGCTAGGTCTTGCTGCAAATGCATGCTCAGGATTGGTTGGGAGATTATGGGGTTATAATATTGATAACTATGTTGCATGGTCTTCACGCCATTAATCATGATTGGTCAAGGAGAGGGGCCTTGCCCAAATTGTTTACTTAACCTGGTAGAATGTTTCTTTGCTTAATGGAACTGTTTCCCACTAAGTGCTTTCTATCGAAACAATGTTATGTGATATTTTGTGATTGGGTTAGGGAACTGTCAATTAATGTATTTTGTAACCCTTATTGATGATTGGCTAGTAGGGGTCGCCCCCCCCCCCCCCCCCAAGGGTCCATGAAGGATCGGTTTGCCGATCTACTGGGGTAGCACTTGGGACCGTGCTGATCTTCTGGAATTGTTCTATTCGCACGAGGCTGAAGGGCTTGAACGAGTAGAGACAAGGATCGGACCCGCGGTGTTGGACTAGGTATCATATAGTTAGTGTATTTGTGTTGGATAATAAAGAGAGTTGATTACCAGCGCTTGTATTCGGTGTTTGACTGAACCAGACTAAGGGGGTAAGATTAGGACCGGAATTACACAATCACTGATTAGCTATGTGGGATTACAAAAGTCACTCACTGGTCGTGTGGGTGCACAGAGATTGCCCCGTTGACCACTTGGGACCAGTGCATCGCCAACAATGTGATCAATTGGATTGCCCTTCCCCTCCATAAACATACAAAGTTATGACAGGGAAAAGGTCACTAGAAGAGAACAAAGAGACCAGAGGGCATTTCCTCTGAGTGAATATTTGAAGCAGGCACATCACAGCATTGAAGAAGCATTTGGACAAGCACTTGAATCACCAAGGCAGAAAAGCAGAAGCCTGTGCTGATAAATGGGATTAGTATGGGAGGGTATTTCATGGACAGCAAGGCCAATGTGGCCCAACGGCCTGTTTCTGAGCTGCCTGGCTCTCTGACTCCGACTAATCAGTTCTGATGCTCAGCTCACTTTGCCAGGATCTCTGCTCCAGACCTTGATACAACCTTGCTTCAGATATGATCAAATATGCTGAAATGCAGCAGTGAGGTGACAGTGTCGGAGTTTGACAACATGCAGCCTTTGATGTGGACAGCATTGAAGAGCTGTCATTGGGATCAGGAAGGATATATATATAAACTCACCAGTGGTGTGTATTCTCCTTTTGCGCTCTCTCTCTCTCTCATCCCGTCCCTCTCCTCTCTCTCTCTCTCGCTCTCTCTCTCTCTCTCTCTCTCCACTTTCTCTTCCCCCTCTCCCTTTGTCACCCTGTTTCTTTCTCATTCTCGCTTGCTATCTGTCTCCCCCCCCATCCCTCTCTCTCTATCTCTGATGCTCTCCCACACTCTCTCCATTGCCCTCTCCTTTTGTCCAACCCAGAGAGTTGTGAATCTGTGGAATTCTCTGCCTCAGAAGGCAGTGGAGGCCAATTCTCTGGATGCTTTCAAGAGAGAGTTAGATAGGGCTCTTAAAGATAGCGGAGTCAGGGGATATGACGAGAAGGCAGGAACGGGGTACTGATTGTGGATGATCCGCCATGATCACAGTGAATGGTGGTGCTGGTTCGAAGGGTCGAATGGTCTACTCCAGCACCTATTGTCTATTGTAACTCACCAGCAGTATGGATCTTTCTCTCAGTATCTCAGCCAGGGTCTCGGGTGGGAAAGCCAACACATTCTCCCCGTTTATCTGCAGCAATTGGTCACCGCTCCTAAAAGATGACCACACAGCAACAGCACGTTCAGGTTTCAGCACTGACCAATGGTTATTTTTATTTACCAGGGTAATACATTTAGAATAGATCTGCACGCAGCAAACACATTCCAATCTTGCTCTAAAAACAGTTGACATGTTTAGTTCCATGGGGACAGAGGGTGTCTGTGACAGATTACACTGATATAACAGACAGCACCAGAGACGGTGGCATCTTATAGCACCCTGGGTCGTCACAGGCTCTATCACTCCAACACCACCACAACAACACTGTGCACCATTGTGCTGAACAGCTAGGGGTTAGGAACATGATGTTGATCCTTGCCCGCGCCTTGGCTCCCCCAGTTATGAATCGCCCCCAGGCTCGGGGTGGGGTGGCTACCTGTGGGGGTCTGGTGTCAGGTACTCCTCCTTCTTCTTCTTGCGTATGGCGTGCGCAGCCTAAGGTTGTAGGACAACTTATTCTATTTGACCTTATTTGATTGTGCACGCCAGGTTGACTGCATTCGTCGAAACAGGGCGGACCACGTGAAGGTTGCAATCTCCCGCCCCGTGTCAGGGGCTGAGGGCACCGTTGCTGAGGAGCGGGGCCTGCCGCCATGGCGTGTGCAGTTGACAGACCTGCTCCGCGTGTTCATGGCGTGTGAACCAGGAATAAAGCGTATGTTTGGAGGGTTTCCACAGAATGCTGTCCCGTTGCTCTGGGGGTGAGCTGTCACCTGCCATGTCTCCAAGTATGTGTCATGCGACTGCAAAGTGCCGGTAGTCTCATCCAATTCCATTGTTCCCCTTTCTTAAATCTCTACTCCAGTTGTACATCTGTCAGAGTTTCCAGTAATACTATCAATTATCTCCACAACCCTGGAAAGGTATATTCTGTACTCTGGTATCGTTCTCTTTGCGCTACCTGTCGTACTTCTGTAGAGCTTGATTGTACTCAAGGATGGTATGATCTGATTTAATTGGATAACACGCAAACAAAAAGTATTGCACTGCAACTCGGTGCACATGACAACAATAAACCAATGCCAATGCCAAGCTGGACACAAAAAGCTGCAGTAACTCAGCGGGACAGGCAGCATCATTGGAGAGAAGGAATGGGTGACGTTTCGGGTCGAGACCCTTCTTCAGACTGATTAGGGATAAGGGAAACGAGAGATATAGACGGTGATGTGGAGAGATGAAGAATATCTGTTTGTACGGTGAAAATGATTAGCTAGTGCGACTTGGGTGGGGGAGGGATGGACACCTTCGCTCAGCTCGCGTGAACCAACCTGATATCCCGGTTGCCGGACACTTTAATTCTCCTTCCCATTCCTACAAAGACCTTTCTGTTCTCGGTCTCCTCCGTTGTCAGAGTGAGGCTCAACACAAATTGGAGGAACAGCATCTTATATGTTGCTTGGGCAGCTTACAGCCCAGTGGTATGAATATTGATTTCTCTCACTTCAGGTAACCCCGGTATTCCCCCTCTCTCTATCCCTCCCCCACCCAAGTCGCACTAGCTTCTCATTTTCACGCTACAAACAGCTTACAATGTCCCGTTTCCTTTATCATTGTTACATTTTTGCATATCTCTCATTCATTGTTCTTTATCTCTCCACATCACCATCTATATCTGGTGAAGAAGGGTCTCGACCCGAAACGTCGCCTATCTCCTTCGCTCCTTAGATGCTGCTGCACCCGCTGAGTTTCTCCAGCTTTTTGTGTACTCACCATCTATATCTCTTGTTTCCCTTATCCCTAACCAGTCTGAAGAAGGGTCTCGATCCGAAACGTCACCAATTCCTTCTCTCCAGAGATGCTGCCTGTCCCGCTGAGTTACTCCAGCTTTTTGCGTCTACCTTCGGTTTAAACCAGCTTCTGCAGCTCCTTCTTACACATCAATACCAAGCTCGTGGTTAGTGGGCCAGCGCTTGCTTCTCTCCTCACTTTCAAGAGAAAGCAGAACTCTATTCAATTCAGCGATGTCACACTTTGCATATTGGTGACTAGTAGTTGAAACTGGAATCTGCTTCCTTTCTCATTGTTTTCAAGTTCCTCTCTGAAATTCCCCGTATAATTACAGCAGCTTCACCACTTGACCGTCATGCTTTTTGATTCCTTTACTCGAAACCTGTCCTTCCACGTTGCAGGCACATATTGCAACAGCTCTGATCTTCTGAATTTATCATAATTTTCTCTAACCTCACATTCAATTCCACAAGGACATAAGTTACCCCTAATATGTAGGGAGTGGATGTAATAGTGGGATAACATTGAACTAGTGTGAACGGGTGATCGATGGTCGGCCGGTTGGGTGGTTGGAGGAGGAATTTGTCTGACCATGGTAATAGGCTGTAACCATGGGGTGGCACAGAGGTGCTAGAGCTGCTACCTCACAGCGCCAGAGACCCAGATTCAATCCTGATCTCTGTGTGGAGTTTGCATGTTCTCCCTGTGACTGCATGGTTTTCTCTGGGTGCTCCGGTTTCCTCCCACATTCCAAAGACAAGTGGGTTTGCACATTAATTGGCCGCTTTAAACAGCCCTTAATGTGCAGCGAGTGGCTGCAAAAGTGGGCTAGCCTAGAACTAATGTGATGGTCTGCATGTACTTGGTGGGCCGTGGGGTCTGTTTCAATGTTGTATCTTGCAAATCAATTCGATAAAGTAAACCTTGGGGATATGAGAGACTGCAGATGCAGGAATATTGAGCAAAACCCAAAGTGCTGAAGGAACTCAGCAGGTCAGGCAGTATCTGTGGAAAGGATGGACAGGTAACGTTTCAGGTCAGGACCCTTCTGATTATAGTAGGGGGAGGAGAGCTAGAAAAGAGAGGTGGCGATGGGACAAAGCCTGGCAATTGATAGGTAGGTAAGGATTGGGGGCATTTAATTGGCAGATGGGAAATGACAGAGCTGAAATGGAAACTGACGATGTGAAAATAAGGCGTGAAATGAAAAGGGGATTTCCCCAGAAAAATGGGGAATTCAGAGATGGAGATGAGTATAGGAAGGAGGGGAAAGGAGCAGGTTGACTGGTGAGGGTGCCGGTCTTTTGGTTTGTTACGTTGAACATGCCTTGTTCCAAACATACCCCAGCACCATCCCCCTACCGTTTTCTCTGTTACATTGACAAATATATCGGGACCACCTCCTGCACCCAGTTAGAAAGCGCGGATTTCATTATATTTACCCTTCTACCCTGCCCTTAAATTCACTTGAACTCCCTTTTCTCCCCTTTGAGGACACTTTTCTTCCCTTTCTTGACCCCTTTGTGACACTTTTCTCCCCTTTCTTGATTTCCCTGTCTCCATCACAGGGCTCAGATTTCTACGATCGAACCCACTGGGACACACAGCCACCATGACTCCACCTCCGCCAAACATGCCTCTTGCATGGATTATTCTCAATTTCTGCGTCTCTGCCCCATCTGCTCCCAAGAAGAGGCTTTCCACTCTAAGAGCTCCAAGATGCCCACTGTCTTCAGTAAGCGTGGTTTGAATGGACCCTCACCCATGTCGCCTCTGTGACCAGCAGTTCTGCTCTCATGACTCTCCATCCAGACAGAGTTTCCCTGGTCCTTACCTTTCACATCACAAGTCTCCGCATCCAACATGTCTTTCACAGACATTTTCACTGCTTCTATGGTGAAACCACCACAGGTCAGCATCTTCCCATCCCCACTGTTTCCGCTTTCTACAGAGACCATCCCCTCCTCAATGTTTGGTTTGAATATCCCTTTCCACCTAATCCGTCCCCTCCCGAGGTACTTTCCCCCGCAACTCCAGGGGACACCACCCCTCTCACTTCCATCCGAGGACCGCAGCAGCCCTTCCAGGTGAGACAGGGGATCTTAGGCACGTTTTTCAATCTTGTCTCTTGCATCGGCGATGTGGCCTCCTTTACATCGGGGAGACCAAGCCGAAACTAGGTGACCGTTTTCTCAACACTTGCATTGTGTCTGCCAAGGCATGCGGGATCTCGCTGTTGTTAACCATTTTAACCCCCGTTTCTATTCCTATCCTGACCTTTCTGTTCTTGGTCTCCTTCATTGTCAGAGCGAGGCCACACACCCATTTTCCTTCCCCCTTTCTGACACCCTTCTGTCTCCTTTTCACCTCTAATCTTTGTCACATTTACCCAACCCATCCACCAGATGATGCTTGCTGTCCCGCTGAGTTACTCCAGCTTTTTTGTGTCCATCTTCCATCTATTACTTTCCGGGCTTTCATCCAACCCCCTCTCTCTTTCCTCCAACCTCCCGCCGCGAAACGTCGCCTGTCCGTTCCCTGCCGAGACACTGCCGGGCCCGTGGAGTCGCTCCAGCAACCTCGCGTTTTGCGCAAGATCCCAGCATCTGCAAGTCCGCGCGTCTCCGGGCCGTGTCTCCCTCAGCAGGAAATCACCGAATGGAGATTGACAATGAGCGAGCTCATCATCAGGAGGGGAAGTTTTATTTTTCATGGGCGACGGGTCCAGTGGTCCACTTACACTGGTGGTGCAACACACACCTCTCACGCGTTAAATGCAAAGATACAGCGAAAGAACAGTCACACATTCCTAAGTAAACAATGTTACAATTAGAATAATTCCTAAAACATTCATTTTTAAGTTACTCAAGGAAATTGGGACGCCAGCCCCGCTGAAGGTTTACCTGAAAGGAAAGCGTGCGCTTTTGCTCTGCAGGACCTGTGCAATACTGTAGCGATGTTTGCCGTCCACCACCTGGTGGTGGATCACAGCTCCTCCCTTAGGGCACTGGGACATCTTTGTGCAGCGACGGCCTCTGTTCAACCGCACCCGGTGAAGGATCAACCTTGGCTGCGGCAGCGACTCGCTGCTGCCCGTGGTACTTGGCCACTGCCGCGTCCCTTGTTATATCATCAACCAAGGGAAGATTTCACTCCAAACTCTTCCCCTTTAGGAATCGCGCACGGCATTGCATGTGACCGGCCGGGAAGTCATGGGGTTTCACTTCTGCTTTTAATAAAACCCCATTTGCTTGACAGGTTCTTCATTTTTTTGAGCTCGGGCCTAAGGATTAAAGGCCAAGTTCTTGACCTCTAAATACACGTCAGCATAATCTCCCTGTAAACGAGGAATGGTGTTCCCTCGGCTACACAAAAGGCTGGAGAAACTCAGCGGGTGCAGCAGCATCTAAGGAGCGAAGGAGATAGGCGACGTTTCGGGTCGAGACCCTTCTTCTGACTGGTCAGGGATCAGGGAGATATAGACGGTGATGTGGAGAGATAAAGAACAATGAATGAAAGATATGCAAAAAAGTATCGATGATAAAGGGAACAAGCCATTGTAAGCTGTTTGTAGTGTGAAAATGAGAAGCTGGTGCGACTAGGGTGGGGGAGAGAGAGAGAGAGAGGGAATGCCAGGGCCCGAGGGCTGAGGGAGAGGTGGGAAGGGGAGGAGATAACAAGGGTTAACAGAATTGAGAAAATTCAAAGTTCAAGCCCAAAGGATGCAGACTCCCCAAGCGGAATATGAGGTGCTGTTCCTCCAACTTGAGGTGTTGCTCACTCTGGCCGTGGAGGAGGCCCAGGACCAAGAGGTCGGATACGGAATGGGAGGGGGATTTGAAGTGCTGAGTGACCGGGTTGGTTTTTGCGGACCGAGCGGAGGTGTTCGGCGAAACGATTGCCAAGCCTCCGCCTGGTCTCACCGATATAGATCATCTGGTATCTGGAGCAGCGGATGCAGTAGATGAGGTTGGAGGAGGTGCAGGTGAACCTCTGTCGGACCTGGAAGGACTGCTTGGGTCCCTGAAAGGAGTGGAGGGGGGAGGTGAAGGGACAAGTGTAGCATTTCTTGCGGTTGCAAGGGAAAGTGCCCGGGGAAGGGGTGGAGCGGGAGGGAAGGGAAGAATTGACAAGGGAGTTGCGGAGGGAGCGGTCTTTGCGGAAGGCAGGCGGGGGGAGATGGGAAGATGTGGCGAGTGGAGGGGTCACGTTGGAGGTGGTGAAACTGGCGGAGGACTATGTGTAGTATTTGCCGGCTGGTGGGGTGAAAGATGAGGACCAGGGGGACTCTGCCCTTGTTGCGAGTGGGGGAATGGGGAGAGAGGGCAGTGTTGCGGGGTATGGAGGAGACCCTGGTGCGAGCCTCATCTATAGTAGGGGAGGGGAATCCCCGTTCTCTGAAGAATGAGGCCATTTGTGATGCCCTGGTGTGGAACACCTCATCCTGGGAGCAGATGCGGTAGATGGAGGAATTTGGGAATAGGGGATGGAAGTCCTTACAGGAAGCAGGGTGGGAGGAAGAGTAGTCCAGGTAGCTGTGGGAGTCAGTTGGTTTGTCGTGGATGTCGGTCAGGAGTGTATCACCTGCACATCACCGTCTATATCTCTTGTTTCCCTGATCCCTGACCAGTCTGAAGAAGGGTCTCGACCCGAAACGTCGCCTATCTCCTTCGCTCCTTAGATTCTGCTGCACCCGCTGAATTTCTCCAGCTTTTTGTGTACCCTCGATTCTCCAGCATCTGCAGTTCCTTCTTTAACACAATGGTGTTCCCTATCTGTGGGGTGGAGTCTCCCGCCCGGGGCTTTTTGAGTAATGATGAAGGAAACCAGAATTCGTCATTCTGCGGTGAAACTCCTGGTCCACGTCTTCTGCCCTTTCTTTGTTGCACCTGATCATTAAGGCTGAGCAGGTGAGGAAAGTGGTGAGCAGACTCTGCCCAGGAAAAGCCACTGGTCCCGATGATGCCCGTCAGTTGTGGGGAGTACTCCAGCATATGTTCAACAGGAGCCTGAGCATGGAGAGGGTTTCCTGTGATGTGGAAGACATCCTGCCTGGTTCCTGTAACAGAGATGACACGCCCCATCTCCCCCAATGACTATAGACCGGTGGTGCTGACTCCACACATCATGAAGTCCCTGGAGAGGCTGGTGCTCGCTCACCTGCGACCCCTGGCTAAACCCTATCAGGATCCCCTGCAGTTCGCTTACCAAACAAAGATGGGGGTTGAGGACACCATCATCCACCTGCTCCATCGTTCCTATGCTTATTTGGATAAGCCAGGAAGCACTGTGAGGGTCATGTTTTTTTACTTCTCCAGTGCTTTTAACGCCATCCGGCCTGCACTGCTAGGGAGCAAACTGACGAAGAAGCAGGTGGATGCTCCATTGGTGTCCTGGATCACCAACTACCTGGCTGGACAACCACAATATGTCAGGCTACAGAACTGTGTATCGGACATGGGAGTGAGCAACACGGGCACCACAGGGGACGATCCTCTCTCCCTTCCTGCTCACCATGTACACCTCGGGCTTCAGATATAACTCTGACTCCTGCCGCCTGCACAAGTTTTTGGATGACTCTGCCATTGTGGGCTACATCAGTGAGGGCGAGGTGGGAGCTGAAGCTGAATATAAAGGTGTAGTCAATGGCTTTGTTGAATGGTGTGGGCTGAATCACCTGCAGCTCAACACCGACAAGACTAAGGAGTTAGTGGTGGACTTTAGGAGGAGAGGAACACCCCTGTGCCCTGTCTCCATCAATGGTGGGGATGTGCAGTTTACCAGGGAGTACAAATACCTTGGAGTGTACGTGGACAGTGAACTGGACTGGTCCAGGAACGCTGAGGCCCTGTACAAGAAGGGACAGAGCCGGCTGTAGTTTTTGAGAAGGCTCTGCTCCTTCAACGTCTGCAGTAAGATGTTGCAGATGTTCTGCCAATCGGTGGTAGCCAGTGCCATCTTCTTCGCTGCCGTGTGCTGGGGCAGCAGGGCAAAGGCCGCGGACGCCAACAGGATTAACAAACTCATCAGGAAGGCTGGCTCTGTCCTGGGGGCGGAGTTGGATTTTTGGGAGGTGGTCCTGGAGGGGGGGATGCTCCTCAAACTGCAGAACATCCTGGACAATACAGCTCACCCCCTCCATGACATACTAGTTAACCTGAGGAGTACCTTCAGCAACAGACTGATTCCACCAAGATGCAGTCCAGAACACCACAAGAGATCCTTCTTCCCTGTGACTATCGAACTGTACAACTCCTCCCCCTTCTATCGAGGGTAGACTGACTCCTCTCCACCCCAACCCCCCCCCTCCCAATCTTTGCTCATACCCAAGCCTTTCCACTCATCTCTTTAATTTCATGTTTCATGCATCTTGTGTATTTATGACTGTTGGCAGATCAGTTTCCCTCCTAGGATAAATAAAGTTCCACTGTATTGTATCGTATCGTGATTACAGTAATTCTAATAAGGTTTCTCCCGCTTCTCGAGCCAAACCCTACATTAGCCCAGGGCCAACCCACTAAAGCATGACTTCTGCCGACGATCCAGTCACGCAATCATGCATGCAGCTGAGAGTTATTACTGTCCAGATAAAATCGCTCTGCCCTAAAATATTTCTGCTTCCCTGTTGGTCCGTGACCGTTCCATTCTTCCCCCCCACGCTGAGCAGCACAAAATGCTTAGCTATACTTCCCCCCCCGAATGGTATCCGTGTTAGTTATTAATGGTACTACAATATTTTTTGAAATACATTCCTGGTGGTCAAACACATCTTCCGTAATTACTACAATAAAGTTTCAAGAGGAAATATAGTTTCAACGATGTCATGTTCACAATGTGGTTAGTTGCACCAGTTCTCCCTTCACACACAGTTCAATGTGGCTGCCCTTTGCATTAAAAATAAATTGCTCTTTCTGAACACTTTTTTTCCAACGACTGTTTTTGATCGATTGCACCTGCTTTCCCCATAACATTATGGATGCCACAGCTTGACTCTTAACAGGAAGGTCAGAACTTGAGTACCTCTCCTTCACAGACAGTCCGTTCAGAACTCTGCTTCTCTCAGGTATATCGCACACTTTGCTTCTGGAACTGTGCAACACATTGTGTGACTGTCTCCAGTCTGACCATCCAGCCCTGTCAATGTCCTACTCACCCACCTGGCCATACCCACCCACCTGCTGGTACTCTGTGTGGCCATACTTATGCAGGATGGGTAACATCAACAGGATGGGACCTGGACTGGAGGACAAGTTGTAGCGAGAGATTGGATAGGCTGGGTTTGCCTTCCCTGCTGAAGGAGGCTGAAGGCTAACGATAGATGATTATATAATTAGGAGGGGCAGATAGTGAGAATCTTTTCCCATGGTAAGGTATCAAAAACAAGAAAGCATAGGTTTAGAGTGAGCCGAAGGAGTTTTAAAGGGTGTCTATGGGTTTTTGTTTTAACAGACGATAGGCGATATCTGGGAGCCAACCAGAAGAGGTGGTGGAATCCGATACAATTATTATGGTTAAGAGACATTTGGACAGGCGCTTAAATAGGCAATGATATAGTCCCAATGCGGGTAAATAGGACACATGTAGATGGACAGAGATCGACAGGATAGCTGTGGGTCAAAGGGTATGTTTCTGTGCTACATAACTCTATGGCTCAGAGTAATGCTCAAGTACCTTGCCAGTTCCAAAGACTCATCATGGATTTTAAATATCCACCGTGTTTCAAGTAATACTTTCCTTTGCATAATACACACTTTTATTTGTCTGGAATTGTTAAATTGTATTATTTTACAAATCGCTTCAGTTTTCCCTCTTTCATGTCTCCCAAAATTGTATTTAATCACTTGTCTGTTCATGTCAAATATACAAATATTTGGCACAGATTTAATTCTCTTTCCAGAAGGTGTCTGTCTTCTTTATATTTATTTCCAATTATTTGTGAGAACAAATTGATACTGTAGAGACCCAGTCTTCTTCTTCTTGCGTATGGCGTGCACAGCCTAAAGTTGTAGGACAACTTGTTCTATTTGATCTTATTTGGTTGTGCATGCCGGGTTGATTGCATTCGTTGAAACAGGGCGGACCACGTGAAGGTTGCAATTTTCCACCCCTAGAGACCCTGTGAAATGATGAAACTTACAGTAAAAACTTTTACTCTTAAAATCTCTTCCTGCTAGAATTTATCAATAGTAATACATCACGTATGCGTTTTCAATGGCGATCTCCAGGATTTTTCCAAAACGAAGATTTCTGAATAACCTTTTAACATTGAAGATGAACGTGGTTCGTAATGAAGGAAAGAGTACTTTTAACCTTAACCTCCTTTCCTGGGCTTGAATGCCATCACTTCCTACAAGGCGAAATCAGGAGGCAGCTCAAATGTCGGCAAAACATCACTCCCTGACGAGCTCAATGTGTTTTACGCATGCTTTGATAGGGAGAACACTGATGTGCCTTCCTGAGCCCCCATTCACCATGATGGTATTTTGTCACAGTCACAGAGGCCAACATCAGAAAATCCTTCATTGGGGTGAACCCTCGGAAAGCGTCTGGACCTGATGGTATACCTGGTCGTGTTCTGAAAACCTGTGCGGACCAATTGGCTGGAATTTTTACAGACATTTTTAACCTCTCACTTCTGAAGTTCCCATCTGCTTTAAAGGGCATCAATAATACTGGTGCCCAAGAAGAGCAAGGTGACGTACCTCAATGACTATTGACCTGTGGCACTAACGCCTGCGGTGATTAAGTACTTTGAGAGGCTGATCATGGCACAAATCAACTCCTACCTCGACAAAAACCTGGACCCACTGCAGTTCGCTTACCACAACAGATCAACGGTGGATGCAATCTCGCTGGCTCTCCACTCCGCTCTGGACCACTTGGACAATAAAAACTCATATGTCAGGCTGTTATTCATTGACTACAGCTCGGCATTTAATACAATCATCCCCTCCAAGCTGGTTACCAAGCTCTCAGATCTGGGTCTCTGCACATCCCTCTATAATTGGATCCTCGACTTCCTCGTTCACAGACCACAGACTGTCCGAATTGGTGGAAATGTGTCAGCCTCAATAACAATCAGCACGGAAGCACCTCAAGACTGTGTGTTCTGCCCCCTGCTGTACTCACTCTATACTCATGACTGCATAGCCGGTCATAGCGCGAACTCCATCATCAAGTTCGCCGACAACACCACTGTTGTGGGACGTATCACTGATGGAGTGGAGTCAGAGTATAGAAGTGAGATCAAGTGACTGACCAAATGGTGCCAGCACAAAACCTGGCTCTCAACACCAGCAAAACCAAGGAGCTGATTGTGGACTTTGGAAAGGTAGGATGGGAATCCACAGACCCGTTTATATCAACGGGTCGATGGTTGAAAGAGTCAAGAGCTTCAAATTCCTGGGAGTGCATATTTCCGAAGATATCTCCTGGTCCCAGAACACTGATGCAATCATAAAGAAAGCACACCAGCGCCTCTACTTCCTAAGAAGATTACGGAGAGTCGGTATGTCGAGGATAACTCTCTTGAACTTCTACAGGTGCACAGTAGAGAGCATGCTGACCGGTTGCATCGTGGCTTGGTTCGACAAATTGCACTTCAATTTAAATTGTTAAATATAAATTTAAACAACCATCAATGAATGTTCATATATAATTTTATGTTTCTTCATAGTCTGCATAGCCACTTGCATAGGTTCTCCCCAGATTTAGACCAGCAAATGTATCCTTAAACGCTTTACTATCATCATCTTTTTCTGTTTTCTCATCCTCGTCATCCTCATCTTCATCATATTCCTCATCATCGTCACCATATTCTTCATCTTCATAAACTGTTTCTGGAGTGGAAAAGACTGCAAAAAGTTGTAACCACTGCCCAGTCCATCATCGGCTCTGACCTCCCTACCATTGAGGAGATCTACCACAGTCGCTGCCTCAAAAAGGCTGGCAGCATCATCAAGGACCCACACACTCATCTCTCCGCTGCCTTCAGGTAGAAGGTACAGGAGCCTGAAATCTGCAACATCCAGGTTCAGGAACAGCCTCTTCCTTTCTGCCATCAGACTATTAAACTCAACTCAAACACAAATCTGAACTTTAAAAGCCTGTTGCACTTTATATGCTTATTTATGTGTGTATATATATATATTCAATGGTATATGGATACACTGATCTGTTCTGTATTTATTTATGCCTACAATGTTCTGTTGTGCTGAAGCAAAGCAAGAATTTCATTGTCTTGAACGAACTCTTGATGACATAAATTTTTGCATTTCTTTCAGGGAAGTTGATTGCCTGATCACACCGGTCCTATCATCTTTGTGATTCCGAATGGATCCTGTTTGCCTGGTTTGCAGCATATATGATTGCCCGAGAAGGCAAGTTTACACAAGATACTGCAGATGTTGGAAATCTGAAATAAATCCTGGAAAAGCTGGAAGTACTCTTCAAGCTAGGGGAGTGAAACAAATGTTTAGAATATTATGGGATATTTTTCCATTGAAATCATCAGGGTTTCTCATTCACTCACTCAGCAAGTAAACACAACAGGAATAGACAGTACCTGACACTTATCTATCTGCACTTACTTTATAGCTGTAACACTACAATCTGCAGTGTATCCTTTCTCTTTTTGCACTACCTGTCATTACTCATGTATGGTGTGATTTCTGTGGAAGGCATGTAAAACTAAGTGTTTCACGGTAGCTTAGTACTCGTAATGATAATAAACCAAACCACCACATACAGTTCATCCTGAAGCAAGTATTTCCCGAACAATTAGCAGACATAGACCATACTCCTTATCCCTTTGAATAGAAAATAGTGGTCAACATTATTAACAGGTGAACATATTTACACTCAGTCACATCTTTCCTGAAATGTTCTGACTAGTTCAAGTTCAAAATTATTTGTCACATGCACCAATGAAGGTACAGTGAAATTGAGTTACCATGCAGCCATACAATTAAAAAGAACACAGTTGTATAGGGCTCTGGTGAGACCACATCTGGAGTATTGTGTCCAGTTTTGGTCTCCTAATTTGAGGAAGGACATCCTTGTGATTGAGGCAGTGCAGCATAGGTTCACGAGATTGATCCCTGGGATGGCGGGACTGTCATATGAGGAAAGATTGAAAAGACTAGGCTTGTATTCACTGGAGTTTAGAAGGATCAGGGGGGATCTTATAGAAACATATAAAATTATAAAATGACTGGACAAGCTAGATGCAGGAAAAATGTTCCCAATGTTGGGCGAGTCCAGAACCAGGGGCCAGTCTTAGAATAAAGGGGAAGCCATTTAAGACTGAGGTGTGAAAAAACCTTTTCACCCAGAGAGTTGTGAATTTATGGAATTACCTGCCACAGAGGGCAGTGGAGGCCAAGTCACTGGATGGATTTAAGAGAAAGTTAGACAGAGCTCTAGGGGCTAGTGGAATCAAGGGATATGGGGAGAAGGCAGGCACGGGTTATTGATTGCGACGATCAGCCATGATCACAATGAATGGCGGTGCTGGGTCAAAGGGCTGAATGGCCTCCACCTGCACCTATTTTTTCAATATTTCTATAATACACAATAGAATTTAACATAAACATCCAACACAGTGGAATCAACATTCTTCACTGTGATGGAAGGCAATAACGTTCAGTCAATCCTCCTCCTTTGTTCACCCGTGGTCGGGGCCATGAACCATCCGTAGTCGTCGCTACGGACGGCCCGATGTACAAGCCCTCTTGTCGGGATGATCGAAACTCCGACATTGAGGCGGATCGCAGCACTCCGCTTGGAGTTCCCGAATCGGCCACTTCCTTACCGGAGGCCGCGGCTTCATGATGTTGTAGGCCGGCGGTCGGAGCACTTCTTCTGGCGGTCCCCGGCAAGGGATCGCCCTGCTCAGCAATGGTAAGTGTGCCGTGCCTGTCACTGAAGCTCTGGGCCCGGTCTCCGAGAAACGGCGCATCAAACCAGTTGTTAGGGAGGCGAAGATGCGACAAAGAGAAAAGTCGCATCTCCATCGTGGTAAGTGACTGAAAAACAGTTTCCCCCTATTCCCCCCACACTAAAACATACATCTAGACATACTAAACAGTACTAAACAGTATCTAAAGCTGTGCTCTGATGAGTTATACACAGTACATCTTTCCCACTCATCTAGTCCAAGACTCAGCCTTAATAAAGGAAAACATCCAAAATGCATTTTTGGCTCATTAGCTTATTCTGCTGGTTTTTCCATAGCACTCAATATTTATCCATCGGTTCCAGCCCTACTGGTCTTTGACTTTCTCCAATGGAATTCTCAGCTTTGGTTCTTGTTTACCCACAGTACAAACAGCTTTTACTGACACTTTCTCTCTGTTCATAGGCGCATTGCTTTATCAGGCCACTCCACAGCAGTATAACTGCAGCGGTCCATCTTAGGGCTGAGACACAAGACTGAACTTCATCAGCCTCTTTAAGTAGTCTCCTGCACCCACTGTTTACTTGCAATGGGACTTGTCCACTCTTGACAGAGTGGAGTTGTGCAGTCATAGAGCATAGGCAGTGGAGGCTGAAAACCTAGAATTCATGCCTAAGCTCATCACGACTTTTCAGAGGAGCAACGTCTACACATGCTGTGTCACTAAGCCTGCCGCACTGACATCTACTACTTCCTGCTACCTGAAATACATCGCTGGATAATTTTACCTGGGGAGGCCAAGAACACAGTCACTCTCAGTTACCTAGCCTCAGGATCATTCCAGCTTGTTGCTGCTTATCTCTGACAAAGGTCACATTCAGTAAGCTGGAAAGTGTACAGAGACTATTTACTACGATGTTGGCAAGATTCGAGGGCTTGAGCTGTAGGGAAAGATTGGGAAAGCTATGACTTTATTTGGTGGTAAGCAGGAGGCTATGGGTATATCTTATGGAGGTGTTTAATATTATGAGTGGAATTGATAGGGCAAATGCACAGAATATGTTACCACAGTGGGGGGGATTGACAACCAGAGATCAGTTTTAATGTGAGAGGGTAAAGTCTTAATAGAAACCTGAAGGGCAACATTTTCACTCAGACGGTATTGGGTGTAAGGAATGAGCTACTAGAGGAGGTAGTTGGCAGGTAAAATAACATTTAAAAGATATTTGGACAGGCACATGGATAGCAAAGGATTAGAGGGATATGGACCAGATGCAGGCAAATGGGACTGGTTTAGATGGGGCAACTTGGTCAGTATGCTTGAGGTGGATCAAAGAGCCTGTTTCTGTGCTGTATGACTTTAATAGGGAGGTCACCCAAACTCCTTACTCAAAAGGAGACACAATAGACGACACATTATTCGTGATTCCAACATGTGCAAAGTGCTGTAGGATCTTGGTCAGTCAGGCAGCAACTGTAGAGGAAAACAGAGTTTCAGGCTAGGATACTTGAGCCTGAAGGATCCCACACAAAACATTGTCTTTCCATTTCTCTCCACCTATGCTGCCTGACGTTCCTCCAGCACTTTGCTTTTTGCTCCATACTCAAGGGCTTATTTTTCAGAGTAGGCAGGCTGCAGTGGTAACATTGTAGGTATTCACAGAATCTTCTGCTAGGAGCATCTGGCTGTAGCTCTGGAAGATCTCTGCGACCCTCTTTTGCACTGAACACGTTAATGGACCTGTGTATCCTTATGCAAAAATAACTGGTATAGCAAGGAAAATATTATATTGTCCTTTTTGTAAGAGGACGAGTACAAAGGTTGCCTAGCTGCAATTACGTTGGACTTCGCCGAGTCCCCACAGCTATGTTGTACATCACAATTGTCTGTTTACCCAGGAAAGATAAAACCACAATAATTAATTATCTGACTTCTGGAAAATCCTGACGGTTTAGCACTTGGCTCACCAGGTACCAATTTCCCCCCATCCCTGCACTCACCAGGGTCCACGGCTCCTGGTCTCCTTTTGTATTCACATGGTTTTGATTTCCATGCTTCATGAAAATGACGAGGTTCATGAGAAAATGTATTGTTCTGCGGTGTATTAACATAGAAGTGAATTAAGTGTATTGGAGTGTTAATCGTCTGGAAAACATACATGTCTGGCACCAACAAAGCCCTGAGCATGCAGGATTAACGGAATTTGACTGTGCTTTCAAAGGAGGAAGTGCAAGGATTCAGCAGACTGATTCCTGGGTGGAAGGAATGATCGTTAAGGGGATATTAAGCAGGCTAGATCTGCATTCCAGCTTAGAGGAATGAGATGATCTTGTTGAAACATACAAAATTCTTACATGGCTTGACAGGGTAATTGCTGGGATAATGTTTTCCCCAGATATAATGACTAGAGGCAAGGCTCAGTCTCCAACTAGAGCGTCAATCATTCAGGACGCGGAAAGCTTTCATCATAAGATGGGTATTGAAACTTTGGACTTCTCTACCCAAGAGGGATGCGAAGGTTCAGTTGCAAATTATATTCAAGTCAGAGTTGTGGAAACAGGCCAGTCCACCTACGGCATCCAAACCCACCAGTGGGCATTCACGAATGTTAGTCCCATATTCCAGTATTTGATCCATAGTATTATATGCCTGTCTGATTCAAATGCTCATTGGGACATTACTTTAAAGCTGTCAGCGACTCAGTTTCCACCATTCCGGCCGGCAGCATATATTAGGTACTCACCACTCTGGGTGAAAAAGGTTCTCCTCAGATCACCTTTAAATGTCTAACTTCTAGCCTAAATCTGCCTCTGTTACAGGGAATAGTCTGTTGCAGTCTATACCCCTCATAATTTTATACAAATAAATTAAGTTGCCTCTTAATTTCTCCACTCCAGATACTAACATATCACCGAGATAGTGACACACCACCTGAGCAACATTCCAGGATTCCTCCTCAGCACTATCAGATCATTCCTATTGTTTGGTGACTAGAACTGCAGACATCTCTGCTCATGTCCAATGCTTTGATGATTGATAGCCAGTATCTCATGTCCCTTCTTGGTCACATTATCTACCAGCACTGTCACCTCCAAGGATCTTGTCCAAGAGGTTAATATCTAACAATCTATCAAAATAATCAAGGAAAATGTGGCTCACACAAAAAATTGATGCCGAGGCCAAAGATTAGTCATTAATTTAGTGCATGTTGGAGCTGGTGCCAGGGATTCAATTAATTGCTATTAAGCATCACAAAATCTGAACAATTTTATTTTACCCTCAACTTTTTTTTATTTTAGTTACAGTGGAAATGTACTGTTCTCCAAAAATCAGAGGGATTGTGATGGCTAACTGTGGAGGAAATTTTACATTTGAGGCATTAGGTAACCAGATATGGATACAAGTTGGTGTGAACAAGGGATGAGGAAGCAGGACTTCAAAACAGTAGGTAATAATTGTAGATAAATTACAATATGGACAATGGAGAATATTGAACATTTCTGTGGTGTACAAACCATTATAATTCGGACACATTTCCTCTTTGTTGTACTTTATAAATCTTATGCAGAAGAAAATGTGGTTATGTGGCAATCAGACTGACCACAGAACCATTGAATGTCAACTACAATTTGCACAGAAAAGCCCTGGTTATCAAGCAAGTCTTTGCAGAACTGATTCACTTTATTGAATGCAATAACTGGTTTTGATAATGCATATTTATAATAAATACTCCAACTCTGGCCTATGAGGCTTAATCATCATATTGCAGAAATACTTTACAGTGTATATTTCAAGCAATTTTTCCCAAATATCTGTAACTTTGTTTTGAGTCTAAAAATACAGCAACAACATATTTGAATACAACTTATTTTGCATTAAGGTCTATTTTTCCTTTCTCATTATTGAGATTAATGAATTAATTCATTAATTGCTTTTGAAAGGTTGTCC
This sequence comes from Okamejei kenojei, assembly GCA_035221665.1. Lineage (NCBI taxonomy): Eukaryota > Metazoa > Chordata > Chondrichthyes > Rajiformes > Rajidae > Okamejei > Okamejei kenojei. Next base: position 37,217,314 of record CM069142.1, read on the forward strand.
AGGAGTTAGGAAAGTTAGTTAATAATTCGGATGCTATGCAGAGGAACAATTATGTAAAGACTGAAGGTTTGACCATTCAATGGCTTCATAAAATGCATCCAAACAATAACTGTCATTCAATCGTGCATATGTACTCATTAATTGGAGATGTTTCAAATAGTAAGTACAAGCACTGCGTTAGAAGGAAGGTTATGGAAGCCACAGGTCAATTCAGACTTGTTTGTGCAGTTGTGCTTCAGGATCAACCAGCTGGACACACATCAGAGCTGAAATTTGGAACTGTGAAACGCAATTTCTAAATAAGTAATAATTTAAAAAACTACCACTGCCTGCACAGCAACACCAAACAAAAAAATCCAATGAACACCAGTACACAAATCAACATTACATGTGCACAGTATTAATACTTGGCTAAGATAGTCCCATTACGAAGACTCAAGGGGTTTAAACACAATTAGTGAACAGCACAGGAATTTTATTTAATAAACATGTCAAACGGGCAGCTGGAACTGGACGTCCACTTGTGCCTCCTTTGCCAGTGACATAATTTCTGAAAGCTTTACAACCTGCAAGAGAAATATGTGCAAGAGTTTACCTTGTAAACAATTTTAGGCCAATCAAACCGCCAAAGAAAATATGATCACATAAATTTAAAACATAAAAATTAAATATCAGTGCTCAACAATGACCCTACGATGTGTCACAAGTTGGTTCATTCAATTTAGAAAGCTTCTTTTTGCTTTCCTGTATTTACTTACAATGTAGAACATCATTCAGCCCATCCAGTCTATTCTGCCTCTCAAAGCAGCACCTCAATTCATCTCCGCATTTCCCTGTAACCTATTCTCTCTCAAGACCGTAAGTAATCAATTCACCTGCTAACCAGCACATCTCCAGCATGTGGGAAGACATTGGCGTACCAGCGAAGCTAGAGAGCATAGATTTAAGCTGGGATGGACAAAGTTTAGAGGAGACATGTGGGGCAACTCTTTTTACACAGAGGGCAGGTGGGTGCCTGGAATGTGCTGTCAGAGGTGATGGTGGAGGCAGATACGACAGTGACATTTAAGAGACTTTTAGATAGGCACATGAATATGCAGGAAATGGAGGGATATGGATCATGTGCAGGCAAATGAGTTTGGGTTACCTTGCTTGGCCTTGTGCCCAAGGTAACCAGTCCCCATGCTATACCGCTCTGACCGTATGCAGCACAATATGGTTTACTGAAAGTGTTCTTGGTGTTTCATTATAACTGATATTACAGTAATAACTGTTCCTAAACAATGAATATCCAGAATATATTAGTAGAAGAATGTACAAACTAGAAAAACTACAGAATAAGTCAACAATGGAACACAGGTTAGGCTGATCCCAAGTCAGTGAAAATAATTGTTTATAGAACACATTCAATCCACTAATTGCTGAGATACTAGGAACGATTTATTACCCCATGGAAATTTCTTACTTACCATTTTAGCAGCTTCATCCAAGTCATCGCAACCTAGGATTTTGAGACTACTGGCAGCAAGCAGTGCTTTGGCATCATCTACTTGCGTGCCTGTGGTGGAAGATAATGAATACTGAGCATTGACCATAAACTCTCTCCCAAAAATAATGATTTACATTAATGTAGAGCTTTAACAATTCCAGGAGGCCCCAAAGTAGTTTTTAGTCAGCTAAGTATATCACTGGTGGACAAGATTAAGGTAAATCCAAAGGAGTTCCAAACTACGTTAAGGACAAAAGGATTAGCAGGGAAAAAGCAGAGACCATGAAAGATAACAGAGGCAACCTACACATGGAACCAAAAGTTATAGATGAGATCCTAAATGATTGCTTTTTATTGGTATTGGGAAAAGACCACTGCAAGCCTAACATTACTATAGAGAAATTATTGAAAGATAGGATTTATGGTTGCATAGAAAGGCAAGAACTGATCAGAGATAGTCAGCATGGCTTTACCAATGGCAGATTTTCCCTAACCAATCCAAATGAATTTTTAGAGGAGGTAAGTGTATTCTTGAGGACAGGGTACATGTTGTTTATGTGGACTTCAGTAAGGCCTGTAACAATGATTCACTTAGGAGGCTGGTCCAAAAGGTGAGAGCCCAGAAGACAATGGCATATAGGTCAAAATAGACTTGGCAATAAGAAACAAATGTGATGGTACAGGAAAATAAAATAGAGCTGGGGAGGAAGTCAGTGGGACAGGCAGCATCTGTGGAGGGAAATGAACAGCTGACATTTCAGGTCGAGACCCTTCATCTTAAAATACAGAGGGAAAGTAGCACAGTCAAAATATGTGGTGGGAAGAATGGTAAGGGGCAGAGACAGGAAGGGTGGGTTAAATTCCTATTTGGAGGTGAGGGGTGTTGAGACAGATGTTACACATCCTATTTTTGAAGGGTAAAGTACTTGGGCAGGAGGGGTAAATGGGTGTGGAAGAATGAGCGACTGGGGAAATCATTGAGCAATCTGTATAGAAAGCTGAAAGGGGTGAGAGGAAGAGGCGACTGGCGGTGGGAACCCGATGGCAGAGGTTTTATTTAGAGATTAGATATCCGTGACTAGTGATGTTCCACAGTGATTGGTGTAGGGCATTTGTAATATATGTGAATGATGTGGATGTAGGCAACAAGATCAGCAAATTTGCAAATGACATCAAGATCAGCAGAGCAGTTGACAGTGTGGAATGCAGTTTTAAGGGCCTGTCCCACTTTCACGACCTAATTCACGACCTCTGCCGAGTTTGCCCATGACTCATACTCGGGGCTTGGTCGTCACGAGGCCGTAGGAGGTCGTACGTAGGTCATGATGCTAGTTGTAGGTACTCATGGCATCAAGTAGGTCGGGGCGTTTTTCTAGCCTGATGAAAAATGTCCATGAGTAAAAAAAGGTTGCGAATTAGGTCGTGAAAGTGGAACAGGCCCTTTAGTCTGCAAGGGGATATTGACTTAGAAATGGGAGAATTTAAATCTGAATAAATGTGAGGTAATGCATTTTGGGAGTACTAATAAAGTCATAGTACATACACTGTTAACAGTGAGGTCTTAGAAACAGTGAGAACTTAGAAATTGTGTTATTGGTATTGGTTTATTATCATTGTCACGTATACAATTACAATAAAATATCTTTAGTCTCGGAGGAAGTAGAGGCGTGCTATTTTGGCTGTAGATTCAACGTGCTTGGTGCAAGACAGATTGTTGGTAATATGTATGCCTTGGAATTTGAAGCTTTCAACCACTTCTGCATCATTGTGGCATGTACTTCACCACGTTTTCTGGTCAATAACAAACTCCGTAGTCTTGCTGACATTGAGGGAGAGGTTGTCACCTTGGCACTCTGTTACTTAGCTCGCTTTTTCCTTACTGTACTCAATTTTGTCATTGTTTGAGATCTGGCCCACTGGTGGTATCACCTGCAAACGTGCAGATTGAGTTAGAGCAGAATTTGGCCGCACAGTCATGAGCATATAGCGAGTACAGTAAGGGGTGAGAACTCATCCCCAAGATGAATGGTGTCAAAAATTATTATAGAGGATGTATAATCGTCTTTCTTCACTGATTGTGATCTATAGGTCAGAAAGTCGAGGATCCTGTGACCCAGTGAGGTGCTGAGTCCTAAATCCAGGAGTTTGCAGATTAATTTGGATGGGATTATGGTGTTGAGGACAGCTATAGTCAATAAATAGGAATTTGACATAGTTGTCCTTGTTATCTACATGTTCCTGAGATGAGTGAAGAGTCAGGAAGATGGCCCTGCACTCTTTCATCCATGCAAAACGTATTTCTGAACAGAGCAGACAGCATCTGTTGTGCATCTGTTGCAAAGCTGCAGTGGTTCAAGGCTGTCTGGATTTAACGTGTGCCGTCACCAGTCTCTCAAAGCACTTCATGAAGGACCTCTAAATCAAAGGTGTAGCCATGGGCACTCGCATGGGACCCAGCTATGCCTGCCTCTTTGTAGGGTACGTCAAACTATCCCTGATCCAGGCATACATTGGCCCTATCCCTGAACTCAATCTCCCCTAAAATCTCCTCATGAAAGAACTTGGTGTGCAAGTCCAAGATTCTTGAAGATGACAACACAGATAAATAACGTGGTTAAGACTGCCCTTGAGTATTGCTTTCCATTAATTGGAACACTGAATACAAGAGTAGGGAGGTTATGCTCCAAATTTATAAAACCTGGTCAAACCTTAGTTGGAATACTGTATGCAGATCTAATCACCATTCTATAGGAAAGATGCAATAACACTGGAGAGTGTGCAGAAGCGATTCACCAGTATATTTGCTTAGGATGGAACATTTCGCAAGACTTAAAAAATGTAGTTATGAAGAAAGATCGGAAAGGCTGCATTAGTTTTCCTCAGAACAGATGTTGAGGGAAGACGTAGCTGAAGTGTACAAAATTATAAGGGACCTATTATGAGCAAACGGAAAAGTCCAATCTCCTCCAGTTGAAGTATTTAAAAAATCTGGGGCACAGATTAAAGTATTAGAATGAATAGAGGGGAAAGAATGAAAATTGTTTCCACCAAGGGTGGTAAGGATCTGGAACACGCCTCGCGAAAGGCTGGGGAAGCAGAATTCCTCATCACATTTGAGTAGCACTTGGATGTGTGGCTGAAGATCAGTGGGGCGACACCACTGAAAGATGGGATTACGCTTGGTAGCTCTTCTTTGATCAGACTCAGGGTCTGAAGAAGGGTCCTGACCCTAGAAGTCACTTATCTATGTTCTCCAAAGAAGCTATCCAACCAGCAAGTTACCCAGCACTGCGTCTTTTTTTCTTTGTTCTTTATGCTTTTCTTCAATGGAGTTCCATTAGGAACTTTAAAATCCATCTGAAAGAGCAAACTAGATCTCCATCTAATATCACAGCTACTTAAAGCATGCAACATTTCCTCAGAAAGGTTATGGAACAGTACAGCACAGGAACAGGTTCTTCATCCCATGATATCTATGCTATCTGGCTAAGCCCATATTTTGTAGGTCACAACTTTCTAACTCCTAAAGGAAAATATATAAAAATGCAGCAAAAGGGAACCCCCTGATTGTTACTCTGTTGATCCCCTCTTGTTTGTCACATACACTGCCCTCCATAATGTTTGGAACAAAGACCCATCATTTATTTATTTGCCTTTGTACTCCACAATTTGAGATGTGTAATAGAAAAAAAAAATCACATGTGGTTAAAGTGCACATTGTCAGATTTTACTAAAGGCCATTTTTACACATTTTGGTTTCACCATGTAGAAATTACAACAGTATTTATACATAGTCCTCCGATTTCAGGGCACCGTAATGTTTGGGATAAAGCAATGTCATGTAAATGAAAGCAGTCATGTTTAGTATTTTGTTGCATGCAATGACTGCTTGAAGTCTGCGATTCATTTACATCATCAGTTGCTGGGTGTCTTCTCTGGTGATGCTCTGCCAGGCCTGTATTGCAGCCATATTTAGCTTATGCCTGTTTTGGGGGCTAGTCCCCTTTAGTTTTCCCTTTAGCTTACAAAAGGCATGCTCAATTGGGTTCAGATAGGGTGACTGACTTGGCCACTCAATAATTGACCAATTTTTAGCTTTGAAAAACTCCTTTGTTGCTTTAGCAGTATGTTTGGGATCATTGTCTTGCTGTCGAATGAACCTCCGGCCAATGAGTTTTGAGACATTTGTTTGAACTTGAGCAGATAGGATGTGTCTACACACTTCAGAATTCATTATGCCACTACCATCAGCAGTTGTATCATCAATGAAGATAAGTGAGCCAGTACCTTCAGCAGCCATACATGCCCAGGCCATAACACCCCCACCACCGTGTTTCACACATGAGGTGGTATGCTTAGGATCTTGGGCAGTTCCTTCTCTCCTCCATACTTTGCTCTTGCCATCACTCTGATATGTTAATCTTCATCTCATCTGTCCACAAGACATTTTTCCAGAACTGTGGTTGCTCTTTTAAGTACTTATTGGCAAACTGTAACCTGGCCATCCTATTTTTGCAGCTAACCAGTGGTTTGCATCTTGCAGTGTAGCCTCTGTATTTCTGTTTATGAAGTCTTCTGTGGACAGTGGTCATTGACAAATAGACACCTGACTCCTGAAGCGTGTTTCTGATCTGTCGGACAGGTGTTTGGGGATTTTTCTTTATTATTGGGAGAATTTTTGTCATCAGCTGTAGAGGTCTTCTTTGGCCTGTCAGTACTTTGCGATTAGTAAGCTCACCAGTACTCTCTTTCTTCTTAATGATGTTCCAAACAGTTGATTTTGGTAAGCCTAAGTTTTGGCTGATGTTTCCAACAGTTTTATTCTTGTTTCTCAGTCTCATAATGGTTTATTTGACATTAATTGGCACAACTTTGGTCCTCATGTTGATAAACAGCATAAAAGTTTCCAAAGGTGATGGAAAGACTGGAGGAAAGAATAGGTGCTGAGAGCTCTCTTATACCTGCATTAAGAAGACAATTAAAACACCTGAGCAATTACAAACATGTGAAGCCATGTGTCCCAAACATTATGGTGTCCTGAAATGGGAGGATTATGTATAAACACTGCTGTAATTTCTACATGGTGCAACCAAAATGTATAAAAATACACTTTAATAAAATCTGACAATATGCACTTTAACCACATGTGATTTTTTTCTATTACAAATCTCAAATTGTGGAGGACAGAGGCAAATAAATAAATGATGGGTCTTTGTCCCAAACATTATGGAGGGCACTGTACATTAATGGTTTGGATCAGAATGCAGCTAACACCAAAGTTGCAGATGACACCAAAGCTGGTGGTGTGATGGACAATGAAGGAAGCTACAAGAAGACCAAGATCATCTGGAAATGCGAGGCAAGGTGGATGTTGATGGAGTTTTGCTCAAGTGTGAAGTGATGCATTTTGGGAAGTTAAACCAGGCCAGGACATAGTGAATAGCAGAGGCTTGGGGCATGTTGCTGAACAGACATATTTAAGAGTATAAGTACATAGTTCCTATAATGTGGCAACACAAGTATACACAAATGAGGTGGTGAGAGCAGCACTTAGCACGCTTGCCCTTATCAGTCGTAGCATTGGGTACAAGAGCTGGGATGTCATGTAATCATGTTACTGTTGTGCAAAACCTGTGTTAAGCCACCAAATTGTCTGCAGTATTGTCTGCAGTTCTGGTTGCCCAGCTATAGGAAGGATGTAATTAGGCAAGAGAAGGTGCAAAAAAGATTAACAAGGATGTTACCAGTACTGGAGGGCTCGAGTTATGAGACTGGAAAGGGTAAGACTGTTTACCCTGAAACAAAGGAGGTTTGATGGGTGAGGATAGACCTTTAGAAAATCATGAGGAGCATAGATGGATAATTCTTTTCCCGACAGTAGGGGAGCCTAAAACTAGAGGACATAGGTTTAAGGTGAGAGAGGAGAGATTTAAAACTAAATACTTTCACTCATAGGGGGTGGGTATATGGATAAAGCCGCCTGAGAAAATGGTGGAGACAGATACAATTACAACATTGAAAATACATTTGGAGAATACATCGATAGAGGCTTGGAGGAATGTGCCAAATGCAATCAAATGGGTCCAGCTTAGATAGGCGTCTTGATTGGCAGGAATTAATTGGGCTGAAGTTTCCTGTTGAATAACTATGACTCAAATTGAGATTTTTTCATGAGATACTGACAGTAGAAACCATACAATTGTCAGCCGTGGGAATAAGTTCTCCATACCAATCTTAAGCACCTGTGCAAGGTCAGTGAGAAGCCATCAGTCAATGTGTACACCAACATTCAACTGACCAGGTCAGCACATGAAAAATACATGATCACTTGAACAAAGGGAGGCTGGGGACCAGGAATTCAAATTAACTCAGTCAGTTTTAGAACATTTACTGAAGCTCGTTACTAAAGCCCATTAGGAAGTGAACTAACAATCTCTAGCACTATTGATTGTTTTGGAGGAAGTGCGGATGGAGGGAGTAGAATGAGGGATAAAAGAGAGAATTCATTCATATAGGAAACATTTAAGATTATATAGAAACAATGGAGTTAATGTGGGAAGTGGAGAGGGAAAAATGTTACAGTATTTTAAAATTGCTCTGATAAATGAAGGGATTAATAAATTTAGAGGAAATTTTAAATAAGCAACTCAAGTTCTACATTGTTGCTCAAGTAAAATCTAGATTGTTAATTGTCTTACAGCTTTTCAAAAGAAAATTGCCAGAAAAGTTATCACAGAATAAGTTTCCAGCAGAACATTAACTTTTTTGCAAGATTCATATTAAACAAATGCACACCAACAGACAGCTGCAACAGTCCAGATTTGGCCCTGAATCATGCCATGCTTTATAAATAGGGGGTACACAAAAGGCTGGAGAAACTCAGCGGGTGCAGCAGCATCTAAGGAGCGAAGGAGATAGGCGACGTTTCGGGTCGAGATCCTTCTTCAGACTGAAGAAGGGTCTGAAGAAGGGTCTCGACCCGAAACGTCGCCTATCTCCTTCGCTCCTTAGATGCTGCTGCACCCGCTGAGTTTCTCCAGCCTTTTGTGTACCCTCGATTCTCCAGCATCTGCAGTTCCTTCTTTAATGCTTTATAAATATTTGGGCCAACCTCATTGTGATCACAAAGGTTTGTTAATGGGATGGATTCAGTTTAGAAATTACATTTTGAACATTCTAAGGAACAGTGGGAATACAAATTATAACTTCCAATTCTTGTTAAATTTTATATTTAGAATTTCAACAGGAAGGCAATGATTTCAAATGAGATATCGCCCTGACACCAGCAATATCAAAGGTTAAATCATAAAGGAAAGGGGTTAAAGTAAGAGATACTATATTATCATTACATTTAATTTTAATATACTGCAGTATAGCTAATGTTCATTATTTAAGATGAGCAGCAAGGATAAGGCAGCAAACTACAAGCCAGTGAGCTTTAATCAGTGGTAGGAAAATTATTGGAGAAAATCCAAAGGGATAATAATATTTGGAAAATTAAAGACTGAGCAGTGGTAGTGTGCATGGTTTTGTGCAAGAAAATCCTGTCTCACTAATTTGATTGATTTTTTTGAAGGAGTTAAAAGATTGACTAAAAGATTAAACGGATTGATAAAGGTAGGGCAGTAGATGCAATCTATATGGACTTTAGGAAGGCATTTAACAAGGTCTCAGATGATAGGCTTGTCCAGAAAGTTAAGGCATAGGAAATCCAAGGGGAGTTATCTAATTGAACTCAATGTAGGTTTGATGACAGGAAGTGGAGGGTTGTGGTGGACAGGTGTAGGTTTGGTGACAGGAGGTAGATGGTTGTGGTGGGCAGGTGCTTCTCATTGGAAGTCTCTAACCTGTGATGAATCAGTGTAGGGACCCTTGTTTTCGTGATATCTATTAATGACTAGGATATAGGAGGTATGATTAGTACGTTTGTGGCTGACATGAAGCCGCATGTGTGCACATGGCAAGGAAGGTTGTCTAAGGCTACAGTGGGATAAAGATCAGTTGGAATGTGCGGAAAAACGATGGCAGGTGAAATTTAATCCTGACAGATATGAGATAATGCATTTGGGAAATCAATAGAGGTAGGACACATTTGATTGTATGTACAACAAATGTTGATGAGCAGAGAAACCTTGGGGTTCAAGTCCATAGTTCGCTAAAAGTGTTATTCTCTAAAAACACTTGTTAGATTGCACTTGGGTGTATTTTTCGCAGTTCTGGTCACCACTATAGGACGGATGTGATTGCACTGGAGAGAGCACAGAGGAAATTCACCAGGATGTTGCTGGACTGGAAGACTAGTTATGGCTTATTTTCCTTTGAGTGAAGGAGGCCGAGGGGTGATTCAATAGAAATATATAAAAATAAAGACACATAGATAGGGTGGATGGTCAGAATCATTTCCCCTGTGGATGGTCAGAATCATTTTCCCCTGTCAAAAACATAAAGGCAGATGTTCAAAGTGATAGGAAGGAGTTTTAAAGAGGATTTGAGGGAAAAGTTTTTGTTTCATAGTGAGCTGTTGATATCTGTTGATATCTGAAACTCGGTGACAGGGGAGATCCTAGAGTCAGATTCAATCACTATGTTCATGAGAAATACGTATGGGTACTGAAATATGCATGACATGGAAGGAAATAGAACTAATGCCACCTAATGGGATTAGTGCAGATGGGCAAGGCCAGCATGGATGTGGTGGTCTGAAGGGCTAGTTCCTGCAGAATAACACTTGTGGCTCTGGATCTAATCGCTGATTTATTTGATTAAATATTTAATCTTTGTAGTAATGTTTTTGAGAATAATTAAAGTGGGAAGCAGCTATCCTTAAGTTAAGTGCCTCTCTCAGCTAGTGGAAACTATCAAGCTCACCTTGTAATCTCACAACTATAGGGATCTTCAAATCCAAGTCTTCCACAGCTAGAATAATACCTTTAGCAATTATATCACATCGCATGATGCCACCAAATATGTTTACCAGAATAGCGACTACCTAGAGAAAGAAGGGACCTTTTTAAGTAAAAATTGTCCGAGTAAAGTTATATCAAAAGTACTTCCTTGTTCATTGATATGATCCTTTTAAAACACCATATTTCAGTACATACAGAAGATTTATTTCTAATTAGCATCCAGGCATTATGTTTAACGGAATAATGTAACTGGGCTTGCTGTGCAAGACAGCTATAAATGTAACATGAATATAGTACAAAATCATAGCAATAAAATCGCATGAAAGATGTTATTATGTGATTAGCCTCCTCCAATTTACTGAATTGCAACTATTATTCACTACATTCAGTATCCACTTTAATGCGGTAAACCAATATTGTATGATGATGTAGTAAAAGCAAGGAACTGATTGTAGACTTTGGAAAAGGACAAGGATCCACAAACCTATCTTTATCGACAGAACGGCGGTGGAGAGAGTCAAATACTTCAAATTCCTGGGTATGCATATCTCTGAAGATCTGTTCTAGACCCAGCACATTCATGCAATCATAAATAAAGCCCACCAATGCCTCAACTTCCTTAGATTAAGGAGACTGGATATGTCAACTCTCTTCAATTTGTACATGTGTACATATTGACTGGTTACATCATTGTCTGGTTTGACAATTCAAATCCTAGGAACAAAGAAGATTGGACACTGCCCAATCCATCACAGGTTAATTGACCTCCCCACCATCGAAGAGGATCTACAAGAGTCGCTGCCTCAAAAAGGCAGCCAGCATCGTCAGGGACCCACACCACCTGGCCACTCTCATCATCAGGGACCCACACCACCCTGGCCTGAAAACTAACATTCAGGTTCAGCTTCTTCCCTACAATCATCAGGCTTTTAATCACTACAACCGTGTCCAAATAAACGCCAACTACATAAACTTGGCGGCATTGTTTTTGTCTTACAGAGCTTGGCGGCATAGTTTTTCCCCACAGCCATCAGGCTATTAAACCTGGCTCGGACAAAACTCTGAACATTAATACCCCTCCATCTGTTATTTGCACTTTATCAATTTATTCAGTTATGTGTGTATTTACGTATATAATTGTAGTCAATGCCTACTATGTTCTGTTGTGCTATGCAAAGAAAGAATTTCATTGTCCTGTCAGGGACACATGACAATAAACTCTTTTGACTTTTGGTACGGTTTACATAACTGTTGTTCTGCTGCATTGTTCATTTTGAAACATATGACAATAACACACTTGACTTTACTAGTTTTATTCACCGATATTCCGAATAAGAACTTTGAATTAACTTTTCAAATAGGTTGCAGCTGATAGGAGGAACTTGGAAATTGATTTATTAATCCATACCCCACAAGAGGAGCTATTGTGAATCTATGAACTGTTACCAATATAAAATGTGTATCACAGAAACAATCCTTCTACCCACTCACTTCTGCAGGTCTTTATAGTTCCCACAAACATTTGCCCATCCTACCTCATTTAATCCGATCAGCACATTCTCTGTTCCTTTTTTCTTTATACATTTATTTAGCTTCCCCTTCCTATATACAAATACAACACATATCCTTCACATACAGTATGATACATCTACCATTTGAATGGCTTCTCTTTGTATTAGTTACTTCCGCATCCTAACTACTTCCTAGGTAGTAAGTTTCAGCCAAATTCTTTTTGCCTTATTGGTGAATATTAATGTCTATTAGGGTCCCAGATTTTGGCTCCACGTGGAACCAACTTCTCTATAATCGCTCTAAAATCCTTCATAAACTTAACAAGACTTAATGTTTACAACATTAATGCTTCCTACTAGAAAAAAGTCTCATCAAGGAGTCAATGACCAGAAATGTCCTTAAAGCAGTTCACTGCCCACCACCTGAACTCAAAGCTGAACATAAAGGGATCACAGGAGAGGCCCTGATTAGTGCCTGACATCCCAATCATAAATCCCACGGAAATGTTTTGACACTTGTAGGTTAAACTAATAGTCGAAGCTGCCAAATTGCTCAAATGTTTATCAATGCCTGATGGTTTAAAAACTGTTAAAAATTAAATGTTAAAATACAAAACAATGAAATTATTTAATCAACAAACAAATTGTACTTCATGTGAAACATGGGTCCTTCTCCTTCATTCATCTTCACTGGAATGAATGGAGTTAACGAACCGGGTTCAGTGAGGATTTGTTTGCCTGGGTGCTGAGAAGAAGGACAGGCTCCATTGCTAGTTGGTTCAAGGAATCAGTCCAGTGCTGTTATATATGTGGCAGTTTGGGCTAGTGCATATTTGTGTGAATTAAGAACTGGTTTATTTATCAGGTCAGGTCGGGGGGAGATCCCCCCCGCCACTGGTAACATGTAATCGCGTGCTACCTGCTCCATGGTCGGATAGTCGGCGACTAAACCGTCTCCCCCACCTGGTTTGCCAGGTGAGGAGGGGGCTGTGGACCCCCAGTAGGACCAAAAACAAGACCTGTCAGAGGGCAGATGAGCTTCTAGCGAGCCAATGGCCATTCACACTTCAGTAGATGTTGCGATCACTGTCGTACATAACATTGTATGGAATGATGATAAAGCACACAGACCAAAATCCTATACTTCTAGCGACGGAAGTCCACAGGAATTGGAGGACAGAGATGTGTGGTGTGTCCATCACCATTCCCATCAGAAATCAGCGCCACTGCATCGCTCAGTGTTTTCAACGATGATGATGATAATGATGATTATTTATATAAAACAGAATGTTGTAGTGGAAGGTAGATATTCAAACTCGAGGTGTGAGTTCCACGGGGATCTGAGCTGGGCCCTCTGCTTTTTGTTATATCTATAAATGGCCTAGACGTAAATGTAGATGGGTTGGCGAGTCAATATTCTGATGACACCAAAATTGGAGCAGTTGCAGACAGAGGAATTTCGTCAGTACAGCATGATATAAATCAACAGCAAAAATGGGTGGAAAAAATGGCAAATGGAGTTTAACTCGAGCAAATGTGAAGTGTTGCACTTTGGAAGGTTGGATGTAAGGAGAGAATATACAGTTAATTGCAGGACCCTTAACAGTATTGACATGCAGAGGGATCTTGGAGTCCAAATTCATAGCTTACTAAAGGTATGCTGGGGGGCATTCAATATAAGAGCCAGGAAGTCATGATGCAACTTATAGGACTTTGATTAGGCCGCATTTGAACTACTGCGTGCAGTTCTGGTTGTCCCCTTATGGGAAAGATGCGGAAGCTTTGGAGAGGGTGCAGAGGAGGTTTTCCCGAATGTTGCCTGGATTACAGGGTTTCTGTTACAGGGAGAGGTTGGATAGACAGGCAGAATCTTTTTCCGCAGTGTGGAAATGTCCAACACTAGAGGGCATAGCTATAAGATGAGAGGGGGAAAGTTCAATGGAGATAAGCACAGCATGTTTTTTTTAAAAACACAGATAGTGGTGGGGGCCTGGAATGCTTTGCTAATGGTGGAGGCAGATACAATATGGCATTTAGGAGGCTTTTAGATAGGCACCTGGGAATGCAGAAAATAGAGGGATATGGATCATGTGCAGGCAGATGAGATCAGTTTAGCTAGGCATTATGTTTGGAAGAAATATTGCCGGCTGAAGGGCCTGTTCCTGTGCTGTACTGTTCCATATACACTTGAATGACTCAATATTGCATTATCGATCTGACTGATTACAAATATTACAGAAATCACTTGAAATGAATACTCAGGGAATTAAAAATGACCAAATTAACATTGTCAAGAGATTCATACAGTTTCAGAAAAATAGAACAAATGGTAGAGGTAGAAACCCATGAAAAAAATGGCATAATCAGCCCACGATTCAATTAATTTGCGCAATACCATAAGACATAGGAATAGAATTTGCCCATAGGCCCATCATGTCTGCTCTGCCATTCGATTACGGTTGATCTATTTTTCCCTGTCAACTCACTATCCTGCCTTCTCCCCATAATCTTTGATACCTTTACTAATCAATCACCATTTAAAAAATACCCAATGACGTCCTCTACAGCCGTCTGTGACAATGAATTCCGCAGATTTACCACCATCTGGTTAAAGAAATTCTCTTCATCTCCATTCTAAAGGCACTTTTATTCTATGGCTCTGCCCTCTGGTCCTAGACTGTCCTACTACTGGAAACATCTTCTCCACATCCACTCTACATAGGTCTTTCATAATTCGGTGGGTTTCAATAAGCGAGTTTGGTATTCCGACTGCACATGGCCAGGTCATAGGTCACTAGCTATGAACAGTCTCGGCAACGGTGGTGCTGCATTGTGTGCAGGCTTGCATTTCATCCGTGGTCGGGGTCGGGCCGGCTCTCCGTCGCTGCAGGTGCTGTTGAGTTGCTGATGGGCCGTCCCCGTCCCCTCCCCAGTGTCCCGTCCTTGTCTGGAGGTGTCTGGGGTGGCCCTGGGCTGGCGGGGCGGCCTTGGACTTACAGCCGGCGCTGCAGCCCGCTGGCTCCAGCTTGGTTCTGCAGCTGCTGGCTCCAGCTCGGCTCTGCCTGTCCTGCCGGGTTGGCCATCAGCCCCTCCCCTCAGTCCGACACAGAGATCCTACTGAAGATGGGCAGCTGCCAGCCCTGTTCGAAGACCAGCGACTCGGAGCCGCTGCTGCTGGAGTCGTACTGGTCAGAGACAGAGTCTGCAGACAGGCTCCTGTTGGCCATGGGCAGGCCGGGGTACCCGCTGGAGCTGCTGGAGCGGTTGGTGGTGCTGGCAGCAGAAGCAACCTCCTCCCCCTCCCTTGCCCAGCCCCAAGCCCAGAGTCCAGGCCAACTCTAACTCCAGGTCGGGGTTGAAGGCAACAAAAAATTACAGTTTTTGTTCAGATCGATTGAATGGCGCAGGCGAGGCCGGGCCCCTCGCTCCTCCTTAGGGTTGTGGATGAAGTGGCAGCGGGTTCACTCCAGCTCCAGAGGAACCCGCTCCCCAATGCCCAACCCGGCGACAAGTGCCAGCTACGTTCCCACAGCCGCCACCCCAAGTACAAGACGTACTTTCCACATCACCGGCCTCAAATGTGAACCAAAGCGCTGAATTCGAGAGGCAAGGTGAGAATGAACACCCTCAACTGATGTCCTTTGGCAGCTCGTTCCATATACCCACCACCCTTTGTGTGAAACAAATGCCCCTCAGGTTCCTATTAAATCTTTCCCCTCTTACCTTAAGTCTCTGTGCACTGGTTCTTGATTCCCCTACTCTGGGTGAAAAGCTCTGTGCATTTTCCCCATCTATTCCTCTTGCGATCTTATACATCTCTATCGAACACGCCACATCCTCCTGAACTCCAAGCAATAAAGTCTTAGCTTCCTCAATCTCTCCCTTCTGCTCAGGCCCTTGAGTCCATGGCAACATTGTAAATCTTCTCTGCACCCTTTCCAGCTTAACAATATCTTTCCTATAACAGGGTAACCAACACTGAACACAATGCTCCAAGTGCGGCCTCACCAATGTCTCTACAACACAACATTCCAACATCTATACTCTGTACTCTGACTGATGAAGGCCAATGTGCCGAAAGCCTTCTTGACCACCATATCTACCTATGACGCAAATTTCAAGGAACTATACACCTATCCATTTACAGTAAACCCTCGGAGGGAGCGGTTTCCGTTCTTACCGATGACAGTTAATAGACTAAAGGACACAAAGAGCTGGAGTAATTCAGTGGCTGCGGATTTCTAGAGAACATTGATAGATGACATCGGGACCCTTCCACAGACAATTCAGTCGGCTGACCTGCTCCAGCACTTTGGGTTGTTTCACTTTAAAACCAGGCATGGTTACCGTGGGGTTCCCATGTCGGCGATTATGGTGGGGGGGGGGGGGGGGGGGGGGGGGAAGGAGGTGGCTGCGACGACAGGGGGAGGATGTGGAGAAGGCTGGAAATAAAGGCCTATTGGACAGAGTGACGTGAAAAGCAGGCAGCTTTTTTAGAATTTATACAGTTTATACAGTCAGCACTTTTTGGTGAATGACCTTTGACAAATCCCATGATTCCTTGCGTTTTTTGGAATACCAAACTCGCTTATTTCAACTGGGCTCGTAATTTTGTCCGGATTTTTTTTGGGGGGCAGAATGGGTGGACCATCTGTTGCTGAAAAATTGGTGTTCAGCCTGTATACCAAAAACAATATGTGATATCCATTTGCGAACTATATTAAAAAAACTTATACCTTATAATGCTCCCAAGTATTTTGGAAGTCTCTGAATGACGGTGAAATACCTGAAAGGTTATGATTACTAAAATTATTTCACTCTCATTGGTGTGCATGAGGAGCACCTTTTTTTTTTAACTCAACATTTATTGACATAACAAAATACACATGCAGACAAAACAAAGAAACACACAAAAGACAATCGCAAAATGACAAAATACAAATCACCTAACCTCTATTAGCATCGCATCAGATACTCTTAACATTCTATCATAGAAGCATCTTATTCACAGGCACCAGAGCAAGCTCATCCATTCATATCCTTAATCAATCTTGGCATTTGTAATAGTACCGGTTTCCATATAATATTAAAGGCATCAGTCCTCAACTGGAGTTTAGCAGTTATACCTTCCATCAAGTATACATCTTTCAATCTTTCCCTCCACTGTTGAACATTTGGTGGCATTTCCTTTCTCCATAGCACTGTTATCATCTTTTTAGCAAACAACAGCATCACCCTAAGCAAATATATCTGATTTTGAATATCTGCCGCTGCTGGAGTACCTCCTAATATGAAACATGCCGGTTCCAAAGGTAGATCCACTCCCAGAATTAATTTAATCTCTACCTGGATGTCTCTCCAGTATTGATATAATTTGGGACAATCCCCAAAAATATGTGTGTGATCACCGATCTTCCCACATTATCTCCAGCATAAATTTGAGGTGTTACTGTATATTGCCAGCACTAGAGGGGTCCTAAATACTCTCATTTTAATTTTCCAATTGAACTCCCTCCAAGAGAGGCTGCTTGTCAGCTTATGGCCCAAGAGACATGTCCTTTCCCATATTTCATCTGTAATAATAATGTTCATTTCCAATTCCCATTTCTGTTTTGTTTCTATAGTATTTCCTTTTGTATAGTCTTGAATTCCTTGATATAAATGGGATATCAAATTATTTTGTAACACTCTCTCTATGGTCATCAATAAAGTATTTTCCAAATTTGAAGGTAGTCTACATATCTGCTCCCAATCTACACGTGTCTGTAAGTAGTGCCGTATTTGGAGGAATCTAAAGAAATCCGACCCTGACAGTCCAAATTCATTCTGCAAGTGCTCATAAGATTTCAAGACTCCCCCACAAAAAAAACTGGTCCACAGTAATGAGCCCTTTATCTGCCCAGTTTCTAAATCCCTTATCAATTTTGCTGTGTATAAAATTGGGACTAGCAGCTATCTTCATTGCTCTAGATATCGAATTAAAAAGATTTAATTGCTTTCTGATAGCTATCCACGTTTTCATCGTGAATTTAATCCAATCATTATCAACTTTTAATTTCTTCCAATTTACTTGAGTTAGAAATGGGAGCCCAGCCAGGGCAATACTAGGACATGCATTTTGTTCTATTTTCACCCATCCCGTTTCCTCGTCATTCGTTAACCATGCTATCAAGGTTCTCAGCTGCGCTGCCCAATAATAATATTTAAAGTTGGGCATATTTAGGCCCCCTTTTTGTTTTGATAACAACAGTGTCTTAAGTCTGACTCTGGGTCTCTTATTTTGCCACACAAATCTTGTTAACTCTTTGTCTAATGCCTTAAATGCCGCGTCAGGGACCCCTACTGGTAAAGATTGAAATTAGAAAAGCAGTCGGGGCAAAATGTTCATTCGAACAACTTCCACTCTACCAATTAGAAATAAAGGGAGAATATCCCATCTGTGCATGTCTGCCTTAATCTTCTTGAGTAATTTACCATAGTTAGCTTCATACAATGCGGTGATAGAGTAAGTGATGACAATACCTAGATATCTAAAACCCTCCCGAGACTAATGGAACCTGAGGAGCACCTTTGAGA
Organism: Okamejei kenojei; assembly: GCA_035221665.1. Lineage (NCBI taxonomy): Eukaryota > Metazoa > Chordata > Chondrichthyes > Rajiformes > Rajidae > Okamejei > Okamejei kenojei. The sequence goes on from CM069142.1 coordinate 37,235,796, forward strand.
CCATATCAGGGAATTATAACTAACTCCATCATTCCTGAGCTTCAGAAGCACAACCAACCTTTCAAGAAACAGGTAAGTTGTCCATGATAACATGCATACCATCTGACTGGCGTTAAACCCAGTTGCACCAAGTACAGTTTGTACACATTGAACAAATAATCTCAAACATTATTAAGCTATCTCTATTTAACAGAAAAGCAAATAACATTCTATTACCTGTCAACCAACAAATGTTTTCACTGCAGGAAAACATTTTGTCCGTAGACAGGACTAACCAAATTGAGTCATACAGACTGTTTAAGAAGGAACTGCAGGTGCTGGAAAATCAAAGATACACAAAAATGCTGGAGAAACTCAGCGGGTGCAGCAGCATCTATGAAACAAAGGAAATAGGCAAAGTTTCCTAGTCATACAGTCAGTTATTCAGCAAGGGAAAAGGACACAAACACCCATTTCATTTGCCCATCATACCCACACCCCAACAGTCTATCTTATCCATATAACCGTCCAAATGTCTTCTAAATATTGTAACTGTACCTGTCACCACCACCTCTTCTGGCAACTTATTGAATATATCCATCACCCTCTGTGAAAAAGCTTGCCCCTTTAGATCATCTAAAACCTATGCTCGGTAGTTGTAGATCTCGCTTAGTAATGAAAAACACTGTGAACACTCTCCTTATCTACGCACCTCATGATTATATCTCGATAAGGTCATCCCTCAGCCTCCTTCACTAGAGGTAAAACCGGCCTGATCTATCCAGTCTCTCTTATAACTCAAGCCATCCAGTCCCAGCAACATCCTTGCAAATCTTTTCTCCTCTCTCTTACTTAATCACATCCTTCCAAAAGTATGAAAACATGAACTGCAAATGTAGTCATAGGCATCTTGTACATCTGCAGCTCAATGCCCTGACTGATGAAGACAAGTGCATTATAAACTTATTTTTTTAAAACAATCATCAGCTACCAATCTTACCATTTTCCAGGTAATATTCACTTGTACCTTCTGCGTATGTATCACAAAACTTAACGGGGCAAAAGGACGCCACTGCAAAATTTATGCTTTTGGTGTAAAATGATTATTAAACATCGGGTTAGCTACATTCAATCCTCCAAAGTTACATATGTGATTAAGCTTGATATGCTCATCGTAGGCCCCCTTCGGTGATGACAGACCATGGGTGATGCATCCTAGTTGTTGGCTGCTTGCTCCAAACCTCGGCTGGAGCAGCGTCGCTTGTGGCTGAAGAGACCGATGCGGGAGTGACAGTCTCTTTGGCAAAGGTCACATTTGTGAGTGGTCTCTGGTTTGTTGAAGTTGCTGTGCCCCTTTCTGCGTCCCTGCGTGTCTGCCACTGAGTTCAACATTTTCTCTTCCCCTGTTTTGAGATGTTGGTTCAGGGTACCTCTCCACCTCGTGCGGTCAGCTGCAAGGCTCTCCCAGGACTCCACATCAATGTCGAGCGCATTCATATCTTTGCAGACATCCTTGTAACATAGCTGGGGGCGGCCGGTGGTTCTTCTCCCAGATGTCAGCACTCCATAGAGGATGTCCTTTGGAATACGGCCATCATCCATGCAGTGGACAAGGCCCAGCCGCCGCAGTCTGCACTGCCCGAGTAGAGTTTACATACTGGGAAGGCAGGATCTCGGCGTTAGACACTCTGTTTTGCCAGGATATGCCCAGGATACAGCGGATGCTTCTCAGGTGGAAGGTGTTGAGTCTTCTCTCCTGCCTGGCATTTATAATCCATGTCTCACTGCCGTACAGCAGCATGCTGTTGACACAGGCGTTGTAGACTGCTATCTTTGTCTTCATTGTCAGCTTTGGGTTGGTCCACACTCGCGTTGTGAGGCGAGCGAGAGTTGTAGCTGCCTTCCCGACCGTCTTATCAATCTCTGTGTCCTAGGAGAGGTTGTAGGTGATGGTGGAGCCGAGGTACGTGAATGATGGACGGCATCAAGTTCGTAGTCGTCGATGGAGATGACAGGCGGTGCCTCTGTATCCGGCCCCAGGAATTTCGTCGTCTTCAGGCTGATGGTCAGCCCGAAGTCCTTGCATGCCCGATAGAAGCGGTCCATCAGTGACTGCAGTTCCGGCTGGGTGTCGGACACAACTGTGGCGTCGACGGCAAACAACTTGTCTCCGACGAGAGCTTCACGTACTTTTGTCTTTGCTCTGAGGCGGGTGAGGTTGAAGAGCCTGCCATCTGATCTAGTACGCAGGTAGATCCCCTCTGTTGCAGTGCCAAAGGCATGTTTCAGGAGCAGAGCGAAGAAAATCCCAAAGAGTGTGGGAGCAAGGACGCAGCCTTGTTTGACGCCACTGTGGATGTCGAGGGCTCCAAGAAGCTGCCATTGAACTGCACTGTCCCCTTCGTGTTGATGTGGAAGGATTCTAACATGCTCTGCAGTTTTGGTGGGCAGCTGATCTTTGGCAGATTCTTAAATAGGCCATCTCTGCTGACAAGGTCGAACGCCTTGGTGAGGTCAATGAAAGCAACATACAGGGGCATCCGCTGTTCTCTGCACTTCTCCTGGAGCTGGCGAAGGGAGACCATGTCTACTGTTGGCCTTCCAGCTCGGAAACCGCACTGTGACTCTGGGTAGACACGTTCTGCCAGCTTCTGCAGGCGGATCAAGATGACCCGAGCAAAGACCTTGCCGACGATGTTGAGGAGGGAGATGCCTCTGTAGTTGTTGCAGTCCTTTCTCCCGCCCTTGTTCTTTAGAGGGTAATGATCGTGGCATTACTCATGTCCTGCGGTACAGCTCCTTCTTGTCAGCACTGGCAGAGGACATCATACAAAGGAAGCTGTAAGGTAGTCTTCCAATGCTTGATCAGGTCAGGGGGAATCCTGGTGCAGACTGGAGCCTTGCCTGAGGCCAGGCTGTCAATGGCCTTGCTGAGCTCTTCTACCGTCGGCTACATATGTGATTAAGCTTGGGATGCTAGTCTAATATTAAGTGAAATGTATAATCTATCCCACATGGTTCTGACAAAACTGGAACACTGAAGTGCTAAAGGTGACAACCCCCTCTTTTCCACTGTAGCAAACAACAAGTCATGGGCATTAGGAAGAAATTTGCAGGAATATCATCTTCATTCTTATGAACTATTAGTGAACATGCACAATTTTCCAATCTAAAGAAAGTTATCAAACTGTTTGTGCATATCAGAAATCTATAATTACCGTACATCTTCAATCATTTTGTGTAAAAAAAATGGAGCAAAATACTTTGAACAATAAAATACAAGATTTCCATTAAGCGCCATTTAATTGTAGCTGGTTTTACAGCTCATCCATTACCTTTCAATTAATTATTTCAAAGCCTGGCAAATATTTTAAGTAAATTTATAACATACAGCAGTAAACCAATAAAATTATAACAGCTTGCCATTTGCCGCAAGACATTAAAAGAATTCCACAGGATGAACCATTCTTGCAAGCTACCCAAAAATTGGTTAAGAAATAAGACAACGCAGCAGCCAAGTTTAGAAGTGGAAGTGCAGAGAGGAGCACAAGTTAAATATTACAAATAGGTTTCACAATCCAACATCATTTTTGGGAGCACTTGCAGCCTGGATACTTTCCCTCGTTCTGAGACCTGCACATCGGAAATAATTATGACACAAAGTGCTGGAGTACCTCAGCAGGACAGGCAGCTTCTCTGGAGAACATGGATAGGTGATGTTTCAGGTTGGGTCTATTCTTCAGACTGAAATAAATGCTTGGTTCCCCGTGGAACAGGAAAGTATTAAAAACAATGAAGATCCTGACTAAATTCAATCAATTAACAAAAGAGAGTAATAAAGGGTGATTGTCATCTCCACTTACATTTTTGTTTGAAGTAATTAGTTTGAACGCCTCTGTCACCTGCTGAGATGTGGCTCCACCACCTACATCCAGAAAGTTGGCAGGCGTACCTCCGTGAAGCTTGATGATATCCATTGTAGCCATAGCCAGACCTGCACCATTTACTGTAAAATATAACACCCACCAATTATATCTTATTATCCTATTTGACAAATTAAACAGAAAAGGCTTGCAAAAAAATCTCCCCCAAAAAAAAGAAACATCAGTCATGGAAATAAAATAAACTACTTAATGGACTACTCGCTGGAATTTAGAAGATTGAGGGGTGATCTCATAGAGACTTACAAAATTCTTAAGGGGTTGGACAGGCTAGATGCAGGAAGATTGTTCCCGATGTTGGGGAAGTCCAGGACAAGGGGTCACAGTTTAAGGATAAGGGGGAAGTCTTTTAGGACCGAGATGAGAAAATCGTTTTTCACACAGAGAGTGGTGAATCTGTGGAATTCTCTGCCACAGAAGGTAGTTGAGGCCAGTTTGTTGGCCATATTTAAGAGGGAGTTGGATGTGGTCCTTGTGGCTGAAGGGATCGGGGGTATGGAGAGAAGGCAGGTACAGGATATTGAGTTGGATGATCAGCCATGATCGTATTGAATGGCGGTACAGGCTCGAAGGGCCGAGTGGCCTGCTCCTGCACCCAATTTCTAATGCCAACATACTCACCCACCTGATTGTTCTTTCTTAAAATCAAGGTATTCTCTTCTTCCCCATGTTTCAATTTTACTTCAGACTTTTCCAATTTTCAAAATCATATTGGCCAAGATTGGCCAAAATTGGCCAAGATTGACTGGCAATTAATTCTAAAAGGGTTGACGGTGGATATACAATGGAAGACATTTAAAGACTGCATGGATGAACTACAAAAATTGTTCATCCCAGTTTGGCAAAAGAATAAATCGGGGAAGGTAGTGCATCCGTGGATAACAAGGGAAATCAGGGATAGTATCAAAGCAAAGGATGATGCGTACAAAGTAGCCAGAAAAAGCAGCATACCAGAGGACTGGGAGAAATTCAGAGACCAGCAGAGGAGGACAAAGGGCTTAATTAGGAAAGGAAAAATAGATTATGAAAGAAAACTGGCAGGGAACATAAAAACTGACTGCAAAAGTTTTTATAGATATGTGAAGAGAAAGAGGTTAGTTAAAACAAATGTAGGTCCCTTGCAGTCAGAAACAGGTGAGTTGATCATGGGGAACAAGGATATGGCGGACCAATTGAATAACTACTTTGGTTCCGTCTTCACTAAGGAAGACATAAATAATCTGCCTGAAATAGCAGGGGACTGTGGGTCAAAGGAGGAATTGAGTGAAATCCAGGTCAGTCGGGAAGTGGTGTTGGGTAAATTGAATAGATTAAAGGCCGATAAATCTCCAGGGCCAGATAGGCTGCATCCCAGAGTACTTAAGGAAGTAGCTCAGGAAATAGTGGATGCATTAGTGATAATCTTTCAAAACTCTTTAGATTCTGGAGTAGTTCCTGAGGATTGGCGGGTAGCAAATGTAACCCCTCTTTTTAAGAAGGGAGGGAGAGAGAAAACGGGGAATTACAGACCAGTTAGTCTAACATCGGTAGTGGGGAAACTGCTAGAGTCAGTTATTAAAGATGGGATAGCAGCACATTTGGAAAGTGGTGAAATCATTGGACAAAGTCAGCATGGATTTACAAAAGGTAAATCATGTCTGACGAATCTTGTGGAATTTTTCGAGGATGTAACTAGTAGCGTGGATAAGGGAGAACCAGTGGATGTGGTATATCTGGACTTCCAGAAGGCTTTCGACAAGGTCCCACATAAGAGATTAGTATACAAACTTAAAGCATACGGTATTAGGGGTTCAGTATTGATGTGGATAGAGAACTGGCTGGCAAACAGGAAGCAAAGAGTAGGAGTAAACGGGTCCTTTTCACAATGGCAGGCAGTAACTAGTGGGGTACCGCAGGGCTCAGTGCTGGGACCCCAGCTATTTACATATATATTAATGATCTGGATGAGGGAATTGAAGGCAATATCTCCAAGTTTGCGGATGACACTAAGCTGGGGGGCAGTGTTCGCTGTGAGGAGGATGCTAGGAGACTGCAAGGTGACTTGGATAGGCTGGGTGAGTGGGCAAATGTTTGGCAGATGCAGTATAATGTGGATAAATGTGAGGTTATCCACTTTGGTGGCAAAAACAGGAAAGCAGACTATTATTTAAATGGTGGCCGATTAGGAAAAGGGGAGATGCAGCGAGACCTGGGTGTCATGGTACACCAGTCATTGAAAGTAGGCATGCAGGTGCAGCAGGCAGTGAAAAAAGCGAATGGTATGTTAGCTTCATAGCAAAAGGATTTGAGTACAGGAGCAGGGAGGTTCTACTTCAGTTGTACAGGGTCTTGGTGAGACCACACCTGGAGTATTGCGTGCAGTTTTGGTCTCCAAATCTGAGGAAGGACATTATTGCCATAGAGGGAGTGCAGAGAAGGTTCACCAGACTGATTCCTGGGATGTCAGGACTGTCTTATGAAGAAAGACTGGATAGACTCGGTTTATACTCTCTGGAATTTAGGAGATTAAGAGGGGATCTTATAGAAACTTACAAAATTCTTAAGGGGTTGGACAGGCTAGATGCAGGAAGATTGTTCCCGATGTTGGGGAAGTCCAGGACAAGGGGTCACAGCTTAAGGATAAGGGGGAAATCCTTTAAGACCGAGATGAGAAATACTTTCTTCACACAGAGAGTGGTGAGTCTCTGGAACTCTCTGCCACAGAGGGTAGTTGAGGCCAGTTCATTGGCTATATTTAAGAGTGAGTTGGATGTGGCCCTTGTGGCTAAGGGGATCAGAGGGTATGGAGAGAAGGCAGGTACGGGATACTGAGTTGGATGATCAGCCATGATCATATTGAATGGCGGTGCAGGCTCGAAGGGCTGAATGGCCTACTCCTGCACCTAATTTCTATGTTTCTATGTTTCTATAGTTCAAATTTTAAACAAGGATTCCACTACCAATTATGCTTCATAAATCCAGTATAATTTAGTGTGACATACAATTGCTAAATTCATAGAATGCAAAATTCACAGGACGAGAACATTCAATCCAGCTAATCCATAATACAGTCGATGCAAAGTACTGTTCTAATTAATCCAGTAATACTTACACTGTACAAATCGCGCACTTTAAGGAACCAAAATCGTTTCACAGAACATTAGCTATTATCACACTCAATCTGGATAACTGCTGAACATTTAGTTGTTTAACTATTTGTCCCTTAAGATATTTGCAGTAGGGATTCCAGAGAATCATTAGAACAGTGTTTAAGAAGGAACTGCAGATTCAGTCTGAAGAAAGGTCTCGACCCGAAACGTTGCTATTTCCTTCGCTCCATAGATGCTGTCTCACCCGCTGAGTTTTTCCAGCATTTTTGTCTACAATCGTTAGAACAGGTTGCACAAACTCACTTCAGTACAGGAAAGAAAGTGAAGATAATCAGATCAAACAGTTTAAAGGTTGAAATAATTCAATGATAGGTTCAAGATATTTTTTTTCAGTAAGGGGAAATCTTAATCAAGGAAAAATATTTGGATGAAGATTGATCCAAATTAATACAAAGCAGAGGACTCCAGAGTTTCTCCATGATCCATGCAGAATTAGTGCATCTCACCCAGGTCAGGAAGATACAATGCACAGATTTAAATCAACAAATTAATCTGCCACTCAGCGGTTCCAAACTAAATACATACATGGATACTTCCGAGTATTTTATTGTGTAGATTTGAAGGAGTACCGAACCACAATTACAATCTGTGGAAGTGAACCCGAGAGGAAGCTATTGCAAAAGGCGAGGTAGAATATTGGCGGAAGGTCAGTAAGGTTCCGAATTATGGATAATGATAAGTCAGAGTATGAGGGCAAACAATCATCTGATTGAATGGTGCCTGAATAACAACCTTGCTCTCAACGCCAGTCAAACCAAAGAACTCATTGTTCCACAAAGCTGTCTTCATCAATGAGTCAGTAGTGGAGAGAGTCAACAACTTCAACTTCCTCGGTGTGCTGCATCCATGTCTGATGATACAGTGGGCTACAAGAAGTCCAGATACGTCCTTGGTAAGGCCATCAAAAAGGCCAAAAGGGACTTCTGCTCCAAGCTGGAGGATGACAGATGCTCGGCAGCTGTGGCGGGGCCTGAATGCAATCACCTCCTACAAGGCAAAATCAGAAGGCAGCTCGAATGTCGGCGAAACAACACTCCCTGATGAGCTCAATGCGTTTTACGCACGTTTTGATAGGGAGAACACCGATGTGCCTTCCCGAGCCCCCATTCACTGTGATGGTATTTCAGTCTCAGTCACAGAGGCCGACGTCAGGAAATCCTTCAGAGGGGTGAACCCTCGAAAAGCGCCTGGACCTGATGGTATACCTGGTCGTGTTCTAAAAACCTGTGCGGACCAACTGGCTGGAGTTTTCACGGACATTTTCAACCTCTCACTTCTGAGGTCTGAGGTTCCCACCTGCTTCAAAAGGGCATCAATTATACCAGTGCCCAAGAAGAGCAAGGTGACGTGCCTCAATGACTATTGACCTGTGGCACTAACGCCTGTGGTGATGAAGTGCTTCGAGAGGTTGATCATGGCGCAAATCAATTCCTACCTCGACAAAAACCTGGACCCACTGCAGTTCGCTTACTGCCACAACAGATCAACGGTAGATGCGATTTCGCTGGCTCTCCACTCTGCTCTGGACCACTTGGACAACAAAAACTCATATGTCAGGCTGTTATTCATCGATTACAGCTCGGCATTTAATACCCCCCCCCCCCCCCCAAGCTGGGTACCAAACTCGCAGAACTGGGTCCCTGCGCATCCCTCTGCAATTGGATCCTCGACTTCCTCATTCACAGACCACAGTCTGCTCGTATTGGTGGAAATGTGTCAGACTTGATAACAATCAGCACCGGAGCACCTCAAGGCTGCGTGCTCAGCCCCCTGCTGTACTCACTCTATACTCATGACTGCGTAGCCGGTCATAGTGCGAACTCCATCATCAAGTTCGCTGACGACACCAATGTTGTGGGATGTATCACTGACGGGGATGAGTCGGAGTACAGAAGAGAGATCGAGCAACTGTCCATATGGTGCCAGCACAATAACCTGGTCCTCAACACCAGCAAAACCAAGGAACTGATTGTGGACTTTGGAAAGAGTAGGATGGGGACCCACATTCCCGTTTATATCAACGGGTCGATGGTTGAAAGGGTCAAGAGCTTCAAATTCCTGGCCGTGCACATCAACTTGAGCGCCCTAGAGAGGAAAAGACTACAAAAAGTAGTAAACACTGTCCAGTCCATCATCGGCTCTGACCTTCCTTCCATCGAGGAGATTTATCGTAGTCGCTGCCTCAAAAAGGCTGGCAGCATCATCAAGGACCCACACCATCCTGGCCACACACTCAACTCCCTGCTGCAGGAAGGTACAGGAGCCTGAAGTCTGCAACGACCAGGTTCAGGAATAGCTACTTCCCCACAGCCATCAGGTTAATAAACCTGGCTCAGACAAAACTCTGAACATTAATAATCCATTGTCTGTTATTTGCACTTGATCAGTTTATTTATTCATGTGTGTATATATTTATATAATGGTATATGGACACACAGATCTTTTTTGTAGTCAATGCCTACTATGTTCTGTTGTGCTGAAACAAAGCAAGAATGTCATTGTCCTATCAGGGACACATGACAATAAACTCTTAGAACTAGATCTAGAATCTCTGAACATCTGTCCAGGACGCAGGCCAGTTGATGAATGTTCTGAACCCCATGTTCCAGTAAGGGGGGGGGGGGGTAAAGGATGGAAAAAGTAAGGGGACCTTTGAGGGTCAAAGAGGCCGTCAAAAGGAAAAAGGAACCACATGCATGGTTTAAGAGGTTGGAATCAGACAGGGCAATTGAGGAATATAAAAAAGGTGGAAAGAAGTCACGCAGGCGAATAGGACAAAAAGGAGCCACAAAATGGATTTGGCTAGTCAAATTAAAGAAAACGCCAAAGCTTTTTATACCAAATGAAAAACAGGAGGATAACCAGGGAGATGGTAGAAGGATAAAGGAGGGAATTTGTGCTTGTAGTCTGGGAATATACGCAATATACCACAGTTGGAAAAGTGGCAAACCAACACTAAATCAACATAAGCCATGAAAAAATAACTGCACACTTCCATACAAACAGTTTGGAATTGGTTCACATTTAAAGTTGAATGTGAAGCATGCTACGTGACTGTGAATGGATACAGGCAATTTTCATTCCAATCATTTGCATGAAAAATGCTAATTTTACTTCGGAGTCACGTGAGTGACTACGTGAAGAAGCCCCGCCAGGCGCATGCGCGTCATTACATCCGACGCATGGCGCACCGACGGGCGCAGCTCCATCAGTGGTAAGTAATAAACTGGCAGGTAAGTGATTTTAACAACTTTCTGCGGGTATTTAAACTCTGTCAGACTGGTTCAGGAGCCAGCGGGAGTACGCTCAAAATGGAGAGTTGTAAAAAAGAGTGCTGCCGTTCGTAGTAAGAGCCTTACTCGCGGGACCGCGGTTAGTGCACGTAGGTTGGGTAGGGAAATACCGGCTGCGGTAACGCCGATTCCGACGCCGACTGCAGAACCGCCGGCAGCTCAACTGCCTCCATTAACTCCGGTGCCTCAGGGCGCTCTGGCCACTCCAGTAGGGAGAAAGGCTAAACGGAAGTCAGTCAGCCCTGTTTATTCTGACGAGTCTGACCAAGATGACTCCCCTCCTTCCAATAAGAAGGTCCGGGGACGTCTCGATAAAATGGAGCAGATGATTCAAACAATGATGAACCATGAAGTGTTCCAATCGGGGTCACATACCTCCAGGATTCCCCAACAACTTCCTGGTACAGCCTCAGTCAGAGGCCCGTATGGCGAGGAGGACTTCCAGCACGCCTATGAGTTCCAATGAGAATCACCCTCACCAGCACCTTGTTTAGGGCCTGTCGAGACCTCCCTAGAGCAAGACTCGAGAGAGCCAGGGCAGGAGGATTCTGACCCTGTAGTTGGTGTCACTGCTTTTTGTATTCAATTTTATTGTCATTATCTCATTTTAGAGACAACAAAATGGATTTTCCTTACAGTCAAGTAACATAAAATTAAATAATAAATAAATAAACATATTTAAAAAAAGCACAAACACAGAAGCCCACACACAACATAACCCCACAGCGGCACCAGAGTTAAGGAAGGTACCATAGTCCAGCCAGCCACACCGCTGATCTTCCCAGATGTTCATCCGTGGTTGGGGCCTCCCGAGCACCCGCAGTTGCCGCCATGGGCAGCCCGATGCTCAGGCCCTCTCGCCGGGAACGATGGAACCCTGACAGAGAACATCCTCAGCGGCCCAGACCTCCTGATCAGCCACCTCCCACCGGTGTCCGCGGCTCCCAAAGTCCACAGGCCGAGCGGGGCGGAGTCGCAGGACTCCGCGATGTTGATCAGCGCCGCCCGCATTGGGAGCTCCGCGAACCACAGCTCCACGATGTCGGTGCAGCAGGCCCAGCACTCCGGAGCTGCAATGGCGATCCCCGATAAGGCATCGCCCGCCCCGCGATGTTTTCAACGTTGCGCTGCCGCTGCTGGAGCTCTGATTGGTCCCGGCAGGAAAGGCCGCGCCAATCCAGTTGGTAGGCCGCGGGGGAGTGGGGGCGAGGACACAACTCGAATAATAGTCGCATCCTCTCGAGGAGTCGACTGAAGGACGGTATCCCCCTTACCGTACCCTCTTCCCCTCACATAAAGACATTAAAAAAAACACAGAAAACACTCTTCAACATAACAAAAAATAACAAAAAGATACCGGACTGAAGGCGGAGGCAGCTAGCAACAGCGCCACCGGATGTTCCAGCATACACCAAGGCACATGAGCCATGCTCCAGGTGTCCCAGATGTGGCTAGACATTTTGCCATTCCGGAGGGGACTGGTGAAGCCATGGAGGAACATCTAGCTTGTAATATAAACTATATGGCCTCTCACCAGCTCCAGGACTTTATCATGGAACAGACAACAACTCATTACCAGACACCTGTTAACTGTGCATCGCTCAAGGTGCCCACCGTGAACTCGGTTATCTGGGCACAAATGAGCGCACTAATGAGGGAGCAGGAGCTCCGTTTCCAGAGAGTCCTGAAATTGGTGGGGGCGGGGATTACAGCATTTGGGCAAATGGTCCAAGGAGCGCCATTGTCGGGAACACAGCAGGATATGTTGGCCCTGCTGTGCAATGCTCATTTCGAGATAAATTGTATCCGGAAGATCGCCATCAAACCGACATTAAATCCATGCTTCGCAGCTCTCTGTAAGTCCTCCAACATCCAGGCGCCAAATTTCTTATTCGGCGAAGATCTGATGAAACAGGTTAAAGACCTAGAGGAAGAGGCCAAAACCATTGGCCTCATGAAGACACCCTCTGCCAGGATACCACCTCGCAGGTCTTTTCCAATCAGACGGGCTTCAGATGCTGGAGCAGGCCCAAGTAGAGGGTTGCCAGTTGTACGCCGTCCATATGCACCTGCGTACCCCAACTACAACCCCAACATGGCCAGACGATTGAGAAATTCGAGGTCGGCTATGGAGGTACGGGTAACTGATTCAGTCCAGGGTAAATCTTCTGGGGAACAACCTCCGGTTGGGGGTAGGTTGCAATTGTTTTATGATGAATGGTGCTGCATAACATCTGATCTGCTTATACTGGACAGTGTCTCGGGGTCTTGAATTGAGTTTATGTCAGGAATACATCGACCAGCACAAAATATGCCGAGTCGCGTATTGGTTTTTTCAGGATCAGAATCTCTACAGGTGAATGATGAAATTGAGGTTTTATTCCAAAACAGGGTAATTGAAAAGACAGTATATCATCCTCAACAATTTGTATCCAATATATTCCCCAGGCAGAAAAAAGATGGTGGGTGTCGAGTCATTCTGGACCTAATCCAGTTAAATTCCTGTGTCCAGTATAGGCATTTTAAAATGGATACTTTCAGTACTGCTAAGCAGTTGTTTTCTAAAGGTTGTTATATGGCAACCATAGATCTGAAAGATGCATATTATTCAGTACAAATTCATCATCAGTACCGTAGATACTTGAACTTTAGTTTGATGGGACAGCTGTGGCAATTTAAAGCGTTGCCCAATGGGTTAACCTCAGCTCCTAGGTTGTTTACAAAATTGTTGAAACCAGTTCTGGCGCTACTTTGTGCCCAGAATCACATTGTGATGGCTTATTTAGATGACATTTTAATTGTAAGCAACACTCAGGAAGCTGCTGAGGAGTCGGTTTCAGCAACCAAACACCTATTTCAGAGGTTAGGTTCCTCATCCATCCAACAAAATCCAAGCTAATAATTAACTATTTGGGATTTGTCATTGATTCAGTTGATATGTCAGTGACTTTGCCTACGGCCAAGGCTGTTGAAATCATGGAGGTCTGTAGCAGTCTCGTAGAGGAGCAACAACCCTCCATTCGTCAAGTAGCTAGTGTTATTGGTAAATTAGTGGTGGTTTTCCCTGAAGTGCAGTTTGGACCTCTGCACTACCAAAGTTTGCAACGAGCTAGAGAACAAGCACTTAAAGAACATGCAGGTAATTTCGACAGACCAATGCAGTTGTTAGCCAAAGCCATCGCCGAATTGCAATGGTGGATAATCAATATCGCACGAAGCACCAAAAACATTTTGACTCAACAACCTTCAGTGATTTTACAAACAGATGACAGTGCTTTGGGATGGGGAGCCACGGATAGCGAGTCTAGCTGTGGTGGTAGATGGAGTGTGCAAGAGGAATTAATCCTGCAGAGGCATGGTATAAATTACTTAGAATTGCTGGGTGCATTCTATGGGTTAAAAGCATATTGTTCAGCAATGAATGATTTCAGCTCCAGATTGACAATACCACGGCTGTTGCTTATATCAATCACACGGGAGGAATTGTCAGTATCGTGATAATCTGGCTAACCTCATTTGGGACTGGTGCATTTCCAGAAATATCTGGGTCTCAGCTATCTACCTACCAGGTAGAGATAATGTGGTGGCGGACACCAGGTCACGGATGTTTAATGACAACATAGAGTGGATGCTAAATCCTAATGTTTTTAAAATGATTGTCAGCTGGTATGGTTTGCTTGCAGTCAGATATATCTTATAATGCAAGCATACCGGATGTATTGGAGTTCCTTCCTACATTGCATTTTGATGAACAGTTGAGCTATAGTGCCATTAATAGTGCTCGGAGTGCTTTGTCCTCCTATTTAGGGCAATTTTCAGAACAACAATCTATCGGGTCTCATTCGCTAGTGTCCCGATTTATGAGAGATATATTTAACAAAAACAACAATGCTCATCAGCCACAAAAAACCTCATAAAAAGGTGTCAGCACAAATTATTTCTAGATGGTTGAAACAGGTTTTGGATTGTGCTGGAGTAGACATTAAAGTGTTTAAATCTCACTCCACCAGGGTGGCATCAACATCCGCAGCGAAGGCACAGGACATGCCTCTAGATCAAATCCTCGGGGCCGCAGGATGGTCTAGGGGGGCGACCTTCTCCAGGTTTTATGACAAACCTGTCCTGGCAGTGCAAGGTTTTGGGCATGCTGTTTTGGTTTCCGTTTGATTTCTTTTGTAAATTTCATTTTAAATTTCCCCCTGGGATAGAGGGGTTATTACTGTTTTGTTTATTATTTTAAAAATGTTTATTGAATAATTTGAGCAATGTTCAATACATTATTTATTCACTCCTGTGTCAACTGAAGCAGTGTGTCGTATGGAATGGATCTACGGCAAGAACTCACAGAGCTTTGAAATCTTCACGTAGTCACTCATGTGACTCCGACGTAAAATAGTAAGATTAAACGAGAACTTACCAGTTTGAAGTTTGATCTTTATTTTATGAGGAGTTACGATGAGGGATTACGTGCCCTCCGCTCCCGACCCTCATAATCGCAAAGATCATCTGGTAGTTCTAGTCTTTTGAGTCTTACTATATCACTTTGACTATAGTTACTGTGTTTTCACGCCGCTGCTTTGAAGTATGACGCGCATGCGCCTGGCGGGGCTTCTTCACGTAATCCCTCATTTGAACACATCACAACTTACCCAAACAACCAATATTTCCATCCAATCCAATGTAATTAAGATCTGCTGTGGCTGCTTGCTTGTCCTGTACATCTTCTTGACTCCAGTCCCTCTGGGCAAAAATATCCTTCTGCCGGAAGGCAGCATTAGAATCAAAGCTGATTTTTGCATCAATGCACATTACTAGAAGCAAAAAGTGGCAATGGTTAAAACTACTTCACCAACACAATGGCTAAACAAACATTAAATTATTAAAAATTGGCTGTATTGCATAAATATCAAACAGTAAACTACAGCCAATTAGGCTAGGCCAACTGAACAAAAAAGGGCTGGTGATGCTAACAACTTTACTCTTTAAGCAACACTTTAAATAAACAGTTTTGTGCTGTGCGTGCTTGTGGCTATTAACACATTTACGAAGTTTCAAGAGTCCACTGCTAAATTTTCCAGATATCATTTGAAAAACACATTAGAATTTAGATGGACAAGGGCTGATTAGGGAGTCAGCATGGTTTTGATCGTGGGAGGTCCCGTCTCATAAATCTGATTGAGTTTTTTGAAGACATGACGAAAAAGGTCGATGAGGGCAGAGCTGTCGATGTATATATGGACTTCAGCAAAGCATTCAACATGGTTCCGCATGGTTGGCTGCTCTGGAAGGTTAGATCGCATGGGATCCAAGGAGAGATAGATCAATGATAGAATATAATCTTCATGGAAGGAAGCAGAGGGTGAGTATAGTATAGACGTTTGGAGGTCATGTTGCAGTTGTACTCGACGTTGGTGAGGCCGCATTTAGAGTATTATGTTCAGTTCAGGGCATCATGCTTTAGGAAAGATGTTGTCAAGCTGGAAAGGGTACATGGAAGGTTTACGAGGGTGTTGCCAGGATTATAGAGTTTGAGTATTGGGAGAGGTTTAGTAGGCTGGAACTATTCCTTGATGCAGAGGAGGATGAGTGGTGGTCTTATAGAGGTGTATAAAATCATGAGAGGAATAGATCTGAGACACATAGGTGAATCAATGGCCAGAGGACATAGGCTTAAGGAGAAAGGGAAATTATTTAGTAGGAATTTGAGGGGGTAACTTTTTCACACAAAGGTTGATCGGTGTTTAGAAGAATGAGGGGGGATCTTATAGAAACATATAAAATTATAAAAGGACTGAACAAGGTAGATGCAGGAAAAATGTTCCCAATGTTGGGCGAGTCCAGAACCAGGGGCCAAAGTCTTAGAATAAAGGGGAGGTCATTTAAGACTGCGGTGAGAAAAAACCTTTTCACCCAGAGAGTTGTGAACTTATGGAATTCCCTGCCACAGTGGAGGCCAAGTTACTGGATGGATTTAAGAGAGAGTTGGATAGAGCTCTAGGGGCTAGTGGAGTCAAGGGATATGTGGAGAAGGCAGGCACGGGTTATTGATAGGGGACAATCAGCCATAAGGAGTGACCTGTATAAAAAGGACGGGTTGCACTTGAACCCGAAGGGGACCAGTATCCTGGTGGGAAAATCTGCAAAGGCTACTGGGGAGACTTTAAACTAGAACGGTTGGGGGGGAGGGACTCAAATAGAGAAAGCTAGTAGACAGTGTCTGAAGCAGGAGGCAAAGAAGCACTCAGACCCAACATGTAGGGGGGAAAGAAGAAACAAATAATAAACAGAGAATAAGAGGTGGCGGGTTTCTTAAATGTGTGAGCAGAGAGAAAGAGGGGATAAAATGAGGGTAGAAGCAATTGATAGCAAGGTGAAAAGTAAAAGAGCAGGCAGACAAATCCAGGACAAAAATCAAAAAGGTCCACCTTTCAACATAATTGTATAAAGAGTAAGAGGGTTGTAAAAACAAGCCTGAAGGCTTTGTGTCTCAATGCGAGGAGCTTTCTTAATAAGGTGAGTGAGTTGAAAGTGCAGATAGCTATTAATGACTATGATATAGTTGGGATCACGGAGACATGGCTCCAGGGTGACCAAGGCTGGGAGCTGAACATCTAGGGATATTCAATATTCAGGAGGGATAGACAGAAAGGTAAAGGAGGTGGGGTAGCGTTGCTGGTTAGAGAGGAGATTAACGCAATAGAAAGGAAGGATATTAGCTTGGAGGATGTGGAATCAATATGGGTAGAGCTGCGAAACTCTAAGGGGCAGAAAACGCTAGTGGGAGTTGTGTACAGGCCACCTAACAGTAGTAGTGGAGTTGGGGATGGCATCAAACAGCAAATTAGAAATGCGTGCAACAAAGGTAAAACAGTTATAATGGGTGACTTCAATCTACATATAGATTGGGTGAACCAAATTGGCAGGGGTGCTGAGGAAGAGGATTTCTTGGAATGTATGCGGGATAGTTTTCTAAACCAACATGTAGAAGAACCAACGAGAGAGCAGGCTATTCTAGACTGGGTATTGAGTAATGAGTAAGGGTTAGTTAGCAGTCTTGTTGTGCTTGGCCCCTTGGGCAAGAGTGACCATAATATGATTGAGTTCTTCATTAGGATGGAGAGTGACATAATTAATTCAGAAACAAGGTTTCTGAACTTAAAGAAAGGTAACTTTGAAGGTATGAGCCACTTAAAGAAAGGTAACTTTGAAGGTGAATTGGCCAAGATAGACTGGCAATTGATTCTTAAAGGGTTGACAGTGGATGCGCAATGGAAGGCATTTAAAGACCTCATGGATGAACTACAACAATTGTTCATCCCAGTTTGGCAAAAGAATAAATCAGGGAAGGTAGTGCATCCGTGGATAAAAAGGGGAATCAGGAATAGTATCAAAACAAAAGATGAAGCATACAAATTAGCCAGAAAAAGCAACCTACCAGAGGACTGGGAGAAATTCAGAGTCCAGCAGAGGAGGACAAAGGGATTAATTAGGAAAGGGAAAATAGATTATGAAAGAAAACTGGCAGGGAACATAAAAACTGACTGCAAACGTTTTTATAGATGTGTGCAGAGAAAAAGATTAGTTAAAACAAATGTAGGTCCCTTGCAGTTAGAAACAGGTGAATTGATCATGGGGAACAAGGACATGGCAGACCAATTGAATAACTTCTTTGGTTCTGTCTTCACTAAGGAAGACATAAATAATCTGCTGGAAATAGCAGGGGACCGGGGGTCAGATAAGATGGAGGAACTGAGTGAAATCCAGGTTAGCCGGGAAGTGGTGTTGGGTAAATTGAATGGATTAAAGACTGATAAATCCCCAGGGCCAGATAGGCTGCATCCCAGAGTACTCAAGGAAGTAGCCACAGAAATAGTGGATGCATTAGTGATAATTTTTCAAAACTCTTTAGATTCTGGAGTAGTTCCTGAGGATTGGAGGGTAGCTACTGTAACCCCACTTTTAAAAAAAGGAGGCAGAGAGAAAACGGGGAATAACAGACCAGTTAGTCTAACATCGGTAGTGGGGAAACTGCTAGAGTCAGTTATTAAAGATGGGATAGCAGCACATTTGGAAAGTGGTGAAATCATTGGACAAAGTCAGCATGGATTTACGAAAGGTAAATCATGTCTGACGAATCTTATAGAATTTTTCGAGGATGTAACTAGTAGAGTGGATAAGGGAGATCCAGTGGATGTGTTATATCTGGACTTTCAGAAGGCTTTTGACAAGGTCCCACATAAGAGATTAGTATACAAACTTAAAGCACACGGTATTGGGGGTTCAGTATTGATGTGGACAGAGAACTGGCTGGCAGACAGGAAGCAAAGGGTAGGAGTAAATGGGTCCTTTTCAGAATGGCAGGCAGTGACTAGTGGGGTACCGCAGGGCTCAGTGCTGGGACCCCAGCTATTTACAATATATATTAATGATTTAGACGAGGGAATTGAATGCAACATCTCCAAGTTTGCGGATGACACAAAGCTGGGGGCAGTGTTAGGTGTGAGGAGGATGCTAGGAGGCTGCAAGGTGCCTTGGATAGGCTGGGTGAGTGGGCAAATGCATGGCAGATGCAGAATAATGTGGATAAATGTGAGGTTATCCACTTTGGTGGCAAAAACAGGAGGGAAGATTATTATCTGAATGGTGGCCGATTAGGAAAAGGGGAGATGCAACGAGACCTGGGTGTCATAGTACACCAGTCATTGAAAGTAGCCATGCAGGTGCAGCAGGCAGAGAAGAAAGCGAATGGTATGTTAGCATTCATAGCAAAAGGATTTGAGTATAGGAGCAGGGAGATCTACTGCAGTTGTACAGGGTTTTAGTGAGACCACACCTGGAGTATTGTGTACAGTTTTGGTCTCCAAATCTGAGGCAAAACATTCTTGCCATAGAGGGGGTACAGAGAAGGTTCACCAGACTGATTCCTGGGATGTCAGGACTTTCATATGAGGAAAGACTGGATAGACTCGGCTTGTACTCGCTAGAATTTAGAAGATTGAGGGGGGATCTTATAGAAACTTACAAAATTCTTAAGGGGTTGGACAGGCTAGATGCAGCAGCAAAAGGAAGACTACACCTTGCTGATTTGGGAAAGTAAGAACAATCAGCATGATCTTTGTGGATAAAAGGCAATTGATTGTGCCATCGATCACTTGTCCGCAGCAGTGGATAATGAGAATAAAAAGCAGGCAGTATAAACATACTATAATCAGTGGCAGATGAGTTGCAGTAATAGTTATCAATCTAGTCAGTCAATGCAAATACATTCGGCCCAGACTGACCATCTGAGGAATCTTTATGCATAGCAACTATAATAAGGATTTCAAACTGCAATAGTTTAAATGTTTTGAAAATGTGTTATATATTTAATATCATATATATATTGATAACATTTGTATTATGTGTAACATATATTCTGTATCAAGTTATTTGGTGAAGCGACTCTAACCATCTGGCTTTTTGTAAATTATAGGCAGACTTCAAGAGATAGAAGACATCTATCTTGCACAAATTCAAGCTAATGCCAAATGTACATTTTTGTCCATCAGTTTCAGATGCTGATTGTTCACAGCTACTGTTTAATGAGTAACTGCATTCTTAATGCAGATTGCAGTTAATGATGTTTAGAAAATCATATGTCAATTCTTCCCAAGATCCAGAATTGCCGAGAAATGTGCCAATTTGCTGTTTTGAAAATCAAGGCCAGAAAATCATGGCATAAATCATTTCAACTTGGCATATCCCACAACTTTTACAAACATTATCATTTTTTCCTCCTAAAAAGACCAATACCATATTTTAAATCTTTAAATCAATGATGCTAAAATGTAAGCACTTCGTGGCATCAACCTAATGGCAAACATTATTAAGCAAAATTAAAATAGAAGGGGTTCAGTGTACATTACCAATTCCAGAGGCATCCTCCACCATAGGATTTATCTCTAACATACTGGCATCATATTTAACAAACACATTGTATAATTTGATCATGTTCTCTGCTGCATCTTCTACGACATTAGGTGGAAAACCCATTTTCTTTGCAAGCTGGAAAGATAACATTTTAAATAGAGAATTTGGTACTAAAATTGTAACATCTTTTTCAGCAATATCAACCACAAGGTGGAGCATTCCCCAGAGACCTCAGCCTACTTCTCATCTAGGTTTTTAAATATTTCATTTTCATATATAGTTGGAAATTATTCAGAAAGATTAAATATCAGATTAGCTTAGAAAAATGTCAACAGTAGAGAATATTAATATGAAAATCTAAGTAACCCAGAGGAAATGTAATTACTTAGTGAGAGAGAGGAAACCACAGCATTATTCAATTTGCGATGTTGCTTATGGATCTTCTTGACAGATAGACAGGTGAAGACCCCCAAACATATCCAGTGTTTCAGTGTCTTTTCTACACAATTCTCTCAAACATACATGGTCCAAGACAGCAGACCATTTGTGCAGTTGCTTGACCTCAAGTCTGAAGAAGGGTCTCGACCCGAAACGTTGCCTATTTCCTTCACTCCATAGATGCTGCCTCACCCGCTGAGTTTCTCCAGCATTTTTGGCTACCTTCAATATATCCAAAGCTTGCTTCAGCAAAGCTTAAAAGTGACAAAATCGAGTCTGATGCTGGGATCTGCATGCAGGCAACAGCCCTTTAAAATATACCTGCTACTGAAACCCTCGCTCAAGCACATCCCAACACACAGACTCTGAAGCACTCCTCTCCAATCTAACATCTGACTGGCAGCTCATTACATATACCAATATCCTGTGTGTGAAAAACATGCCCTTCAGGACCCTTTTAAATCTTTCCTCTCTCACCTTAAACTTATGCCCAACCTTTGGAAACATACTAAACATCCACCTTATCATAACCCTCATGATTTTATACATCTCAACCTCCTTCAGTTCTCAGCCTCCTTTGCTCCAGGAAAATAGGCCCAGCCTATCCAGTTTCTACTTATAATTCAAGCCATCCAATCCAAGCAACTTCCTTGTGAATCTTTTCTGCACTCTTTCCTGCTTAAGCACATCCTTCCTATAGCTAGACGACCAGAACTAATTTTAAAAGAGCTTAATTGGCTCTAAAGCATCGCTGATCATTGATAAGAACAATGATACGATAAGAATAATTACAGAAGTGGAGAGAGGACACTAGTTCAGCCATTGCGAGGAAGAAAAAATGTATGTTGATTTTTTTAATATATTATGGGAGTTGCATCATATGTACGTGTATCCATAAAGAATTCCAGAGCAGCCCGTAGCAATTGGAAACGTAACTAAGCTGAATCTTACGAACTAAAATGTTCCATGGTTGCCTCATTTTAATTGCATATTCAATAGAGTCCGTTTGGGGGCTCAGGATAAAAGGAAAAAAATGTCAATTCAAGTCAGATGTAGGGATAGTCTTTGATTGAATAATGTTAGATTCCCACTGACAGCTCTGCAGAAACAAAGTGGTCTACATCTACATGCAGGAACTACTGAACAACATTAGTCATGGGCTGATCATTGCCAAGTAACATTCACGTCATAGGAGTGTCTGCAATGATCATTTCCAAAAAGAGCTAGTGTCACAACCTACCACTGATATTCATTCTGAGTCATGCAGCATGGAAACAGGCTCTTTGGACCATCTTGCCCATGCTGATCAAGATGCCCCCATCTACACTAGTCCCATCTGCCTGTGTTTTGCCCATATCCCTTTAAACCTTTCCTATCCAGGTATCTGTACAAATATCTTTTAGTTGTTGTCATAGTACCTTCCTCAACCACCACCTCTGACAACTCCTTCCATATATAACTACCACCCTCTGTATGAAAAAACATGCACCTCAGGTTCTTATTAAATCTTTCCCTTCTCACCTTAAACTTGCGAGCATTTTTGGGGTCATATCTGAGGAAGAATGTGCCGACGTTGGAGAGGGTCGGAGGAAGTTTACGAAAATGACCCCAGGAATGATTAGGTTAACATACAATGAGCGTTTTGAGGCACCGGGCCTGTACTCGCTGGAATTCACAAGGATGAGGGATTACCAAATAATAAAAGGCCTGGATAGAGTGAATGTAGAGAGGATGTTTCCACCTGCGGGAGACTCTAGGACAGGAGGCCATAGCCTCAGAATAAAAGGACATACCTTTAGAAAGGAGGTGGTGAATCTGTGGAATTCATTGCCACAGACGGCTGTGGAGCCAAGTTATTGGGTATTTTTAAGGCACAGATTGACAGACTTTTGATTAGTAAGGGTGTGAGAGGTTATGAGGAGAAGGCAGATGGATTTAGTTGGGAGGAAAACATAGATCAGCCATGATTTAATGACAGGATTAGTTAATGGGCTGAATGGCCTAATTCTGCTCCTATAACTTATGTCCTTAGGTTCTAGAGTCCCCTAAACTGGATAAAAGACTGTGGATTCACCCTATCTATTCCCCCTCATGATCTTATACACCCCTATACCCCTCAGCTCCTTGGACCATCCTGCCCATGCTGATCAATGTGGGGGGGGGGGGGGGGAGTATCAATCATTTTTTGGCAAAATAGGCATTGCTAGCAAGACCATGAATATGGGTTTTGTTCAATGGCAGGATTTCCACGTGTCAAAGGATATAAGAAATGAGCCCTTCTACAAGCAGAACCCCATATGTTTGCTTTTTAAACCAACATTGCTTGATCATATATCAATGTCTTAAATGTTTCTGTAGAAGGGTCCCAACCCAAAACATCTCCTGTCCATTTACCTCCATAGATGCTCCATAGTTCCTCTAGCAGTTTGTTACTCAAGATTCCAGCACCTCCAGTTTCTATTTTACACTTGTGATTGGGATTTGAGGATTAAAAGGTGAAAGGTAAAAGTTTCCATCAATCTCACTGAAAATAATTTAGGACTGTAATTTTTTTAATACGTATGTATCTGCTAGAATAGGGTTCCCAGTATATGAAATACAATACAGTTATTAGTTCAAAACACCACCTTAATTCCATTTAGTTTTCATTGTTGGAATTTCCGTGATTTACCTTGACAGCTTTTTCTTTCTTGGCCCCTTCAATTATATCAATAGGCTCTTTCACAATTGCTTCAGGGTTTTCAGCTGCAACATCTTCTATGTTAACTCCGCCCTGAGAACTGCCTATAAATACTGGCCCCTAAAGAGAGAAATATTATTGGTAGAAATCTCCTTCTCATTTCTAGTTAGATATAATTATCACACACAAAGGTCACTGTGGAAGTCCATAGAATTATTTGGACTATGAACTGAGCATAACCAAGAACATCTTGCTGAACTTCACTAACGATCTGGCATTTCTCAATCAGAATTAGCAGCAGTGACTATTTCACTTATTCAGTCTGCCTTGTTACTTTGCCTTCAAAATTTGCTATAGATACAATGGCATTGTGGTCAAGTTCAAATCCCACCTTTTATATTTTGCTGGGGAAATAAATAGTAGAATTAGCAGCTAGAGTGAGTAACAGGGACAATATCATCCCAAATGGCTTGACAAATAACCATATAACCATATAACAATTACAGCACGGAAACAGGCCCTCTCGGCCCTTCCAGTCCGTGCCGACCATTTGTTTTCCCCTAGTCCCATCTACCTGCACTCAGACCATACCCCTCCATTCCCTTCACGTCCATATACCTATCCACTTTACTCTTAAATGTTAAAATCGATCCTGCCTCCACCACTTCTGCTGGAAGCTGATTCCACACAGCCACCACCCTCTGAGTAAAGAAGTTCCCCCTCACGTTACCCCGAAACCTCTGTCCCTTAATTCTCATGTCATGCCCTCTTGTTTGAATCTTCCCTACCCTCAATGGGAAAAACGTATCCACGTCAACTCTGTCTATCCCTTTCATCATTTTAAAGACCTCAATCAAGTCCCCCCTTAACCCTCTGCGCTCCAAAGAATAAAGACCTAACTTGTTCAACCTTTCTCTGTAACATAGTTGCTGGAACCCTGGCAACATTCTAGTAAATCTCCTCTGTACTCTCTCTATTTTGTTGACATCCTTCCTATAACTAGGCGACCAAAATTGTACACCATACTCCAGAATTGGTCTTACCAATGCCTTGTACAATTTTAACATTACTTCCCTACTCCTATATTCAATGCTCTGATTTATAAAGGCCAGCACACCAAAGGCTTTCTTTACCACCCTATCTACATGCGATTCCACCTTCAGGGAACTATGCACAGTTATTCCTAGATCCCTCTGTTCCACAGCATTCCTCAATTCCCTACCATTTACCATGTACGTCCTATTTTGATTTGTCCTGCCAAGATGTAGCACTTCACACTTATCAGCATTAAACTCCATCTGCCATCTTTCAGCCCACTTTTCCAAATGGCCCAAATCTCTCTGTAGATTTTGAAAAATCTACTTCATTATCCACAACACCACCTATCTTAGTATCATCTGCATACTTACTTATCCAATTTTTTTAAAGAGGGGGAACTTCTTTTCTCAAATGTCCTTTGGGAAATTAAATCTGCCTTTCCTTCCTACATATGATAGACCAACAATGTGGTCAACTCTTAATTTACCTCCAAATAGGCCAAGCAAGCTATTCAAGTCAAGGGCAATTAGGGATGGGCATTAAATCCTGAAAAAAAAATTTTTTTAAGGCAATACCAGCAAATTTATTCCCAAGTCTAATAAAACGCAAAACATTGGAATACTCAGCATGTCGGGCAGCATTTGTGGAAAAATAGTTCATATTTCAGATATGTACATTACCAACCTAAGTAATTTCCCCTCTGTGCAGATGCTGCCAGATCTGCTGTGATTGATTTCCAACCTTTTGTCCTTCAATTCAGAAGTCCAGCTTCAGCAATATTTTATTTCTGGATTATTCCATCCCTACTTGCCCCAACATAGTGGGTTTGCCAGATCAACTGCATTCCACAAGTGCGTTACATGTAGGAACTTGACACAACCAGACTGATTTAATAGGTCACTTGCCAGCAAAGTTGAGTGTGAACCATGTTGCTATCCGGGAAAAAGCACAAAGATAATACTAATTCTCTGCCTCAGAGGGCGGTGGAGGCAGGTTAACTGGATGCTTTCATAAGAGAGCGAGATAGTGCTCTTAAAAATAGCGGAGTCAGGGGATATGGGGAGAAGGCAGGAACGGGGTACTGATGATCAGCCATGATTACATGGAATGGCGGTGCTGGCTCGAAGGGCCGAATGGCCTACTGCACCTATTGTCTTTTAATTAACTATCCTTCCTCAAAGAAACTTGTGAAAACATTTGATTTTTAACCTCAATTGTACAACTTCATTGTTACTTTTGCAGGTACCCGCTTTTTACTTCCAGATTCAAAACACTCAAACTGTAATGAGGGCGGGGTGGTTGAAGTCACATCCTCTGGAATAATAGTCCAGTCACATAACCACCTCACTCTAAAATAATTTGGTTACATCAAAGATGACGCAAATAATTTATATATCTAGAAACAGCTCTACAAGTACATTTCAATTGTTTACAGCATTAATAGTTGTGCGAGTTGCTAGAATGAACTTCATAACAGTAAAGCTCTGCTCAGAGGAGCTTCTGATGGTACATGCACACAAATCTGGAATTAGAGGCTAGAAAGCAGCTAATAGAGCAGGTATATAATATAAACTTACAGTATCAACCATATTATACATTAAACATGGCAACAATTCATCCTCCAGCACAAAATTTACTGACAGAAGAGCAGATTAATGGCATTCACTGCTTATTCACTTCCAAACTACAGACATTTCAGGAGTGGTAGATGCATCATGTAAGAAGTGCTGCCCAAATTGTGCTAATCTGACATTAGCTTCACAAAAATGGCATCAACTATTTGGCTTATTATTGTAATGGCATTGCAAAGTTGTCATATTTACATGATAGAGACAAACAAAACCAGTTGTCATTTCAAACAAAGAGAGAGTTGCTGGAAAAACTCAGCAGGTCAGGCAGCATCTGTGGAGGGAAATGGACAGTCAACATTTTGGGTTGATTCCCTTCATTTGACTAAAAAAAGTAGAGGGGAAGCTTATGTCTAGATGCAGGGTCTTGAGCCAAAATGTCTTCTCCCAATTTGACTTGGGAGAGAAACTCTTATGATTGTAAATACCTGCTTGCCTGGTGTTTCCAGATGGTAAAGTTTTTTTTGTTGGTTGTGTGCGAGTGAAAGTGCCTTGGTAATTTGCATGTTGCATCTGTTAGGATGGTACACACTGCAGTCACTTTATGTTAGTGACGGAGTGTGTGAATGACAGCGGCAGGAAGTCTGAATGAGAGTCATTACAACTGAAGTCTGAATGAGAGTCCTGACCTGAAACATCACCTGTCCATTTCCCTCCACAGATGCAGCACATCCTCTGAGTTACACCAGGACTAACCTTGACTTCAAAACTGGGAAATTAGGAGACGGCGTACCAGTTTTCATTGGTGTGCCAGTGTTGGCGAGAGTTAGCAGTTTCACATTATTGAGCATTAACATCTTGGAAACCTGCCCAGATATGGATATGGATCCAGCATATTGATGCAATAAAAAAGGTGTGCAAGCACCTCAACTTTCTTAGAAGTCTAAGGTTCGGCATGTCTAGAAATTAGTCTACATAATTAGCCTTCTAAAGTAGGTCATAAGGAAACAGTGAAAAATGCACCCCCAATAACTACTTTAACCCCCTTCACATAGACCTTTCAGTCCTGAGCCTCCTCCAGTGCCAGGAGGACCAGCAGCTCATATTCCACTTGAGTAGCTTAAAACCAACAGGATGAGCATTGAATATTGACGCAAAAAGCTAGAGTAGCTCAGGAGGCAGCGTCTCTGGAGAGAAGGAATGGGTGACGTTTCGGGTTACCCAACCCTCTTTCACCTTTTTCCCTCCCTCTTGGTTCTCTCCTTTTCTATACTTATTTGACACCTTTTTGTCTCCTTTTTATCATCAGATTCTGTTGCTTATTCTATCCATCTGCCAATCGATCCCCACTCACCTGTATTCACCTATCACTTTCCAGGCTCTGTCACACCCCCATCTCTTTTCCAGCTTTCCCCTTTCTACAATCAGTTGGAAGAAGGGTTCTGACCTGAAGAGTTGCTTCTTCATTCTCTCCAAAGTGGTTGTGTGTCCCACAGAGTTACTCCAGCACTTATTGTTTTGCTCAATGGTTTACAGCCAGGAAATCAAACACAGCGAGTCTATCAAAGGTCAAGCAATAGCAGGTTTTCTTTAGGAAGAGAAAGCAGCAGCACTGGAACATGAGGTATTTCATATTAAACCCACATCAGCAGCCAGAAAAGGTTTCAGATCTATCACAGGCAGACAATATAA
Organism: Okamejei kenojei; assembly: GCA_035221665.1. Taxonomy (NCBI): domain Eukaryota; kingdom Metazoa; phylum Chordata; class Chondrichthyes; order Rajiformes; family Rajidae; genus Okamejei; species Okamejei kenojei. The sequence continues at coordinate 37,263,483 of CM069142.1, forward strand.
ATAAATGCCAAAGTCTTCAAGCAGGGTAACTCAAAATGAATTATGATTTCTTTGCTACCTCCTGACATATTCCGTCATTGTTAATGGCAGGAGGAAGAATCGGTAATTGTCGACTATGTAAAATTTATCTCATTATTTACTTCGACACAGGAGACAGCTGCTCAGTCCATCAGGTCCATGCTGGCATCACTAAAGCAAATCCATCAGTCCTGTTCCTTTACAACTTTTTTGTTCCCAAGTTCACCCTTTGATTCTTTTGTCCCTTATCTGCACACAGGGGTAACTTACATTAGCCTGTATGCCTTTGAGATATGGGAGGAAATTGAAACAGATTACACTGGAGGTCAAGATCGAACCACGGACCCTGGAGCTGTGTGGCAGAGATTAGTTTAACTTTACATCTGTTCTGGAACTGACATTGTCTGCTGTAGTACATTCTATGTAGAATCAGATTTTAACAGAAGATGAAATGCTCGGACAAAAAACTCCAGTTTGACAACTATAACAATCTAATGCAAGAACCAAGTTGACTAATTTTCAGCGGATAAGCTATCATCAGCTATCATTTATTAGACTTAAGATGTTATCCTGAACACAATAGACGGTAAGACTCCGATAATCCAGTATGCTCGGACCTTTGGAGTTTCCTGGGAGCCGGATTTTACAGATTACCGTATGTTATTCATTTTAATTCCTCAGCACACTTTTAATTAGAGTTTTAAGATGCAAGGCTGTATCATAACAAGTTCCCTGTTAATCTTGGTGAGTGCCAGGGGTCAAGAACTAGAATGCAGGCAAGTCCTGGGAGAGGGTGGGGTTGGGGACTCTGCTCTGTATTCTGACCTCTCCATCTTCCACCTTTTGTTAGACACTTCTGTCTGATATTATTTTTGTTCTGTTTGTAACTGCTGTTTATTAAATTAATTGTTACCATAACAACTTTGGTCTCCACCTATCACAGGCTCGCTCTTTGTAGTCTCCATGCCTCCACTTTTTCACAACTTAAAGCACGTTTGCTTTTCTGACTGTTCCAGATCTGACGAAGAATCCTTCTGTTTCTATCCTCATGGATGCTGCCTGGATTCTGTTTTTGTTTTGAAATTCCAGTTGTCAGCAGTGAGTTGTCGATGGAGCCCAAAACATCACACAAACCAGCCTCCCATTCATCAATTCCATCTACACTTCACGCTGTCTCGAGCAGTCCGCCAGAAATTATCAAGGGCCAGTCTCATCCTGGTGACTCCCTCTTCTCCCCTCTGGAACTGAAGGGAATCCACATTAGTCAGGAAATGGTGTTAGGTAAACTGTTGGGACTGAAGGCAGATAAATCCCCAGGGCCTGATGGTATGCATCCCAGAGTACTCAAGGAGGTGGCCCTAGAAATACGTGGATGCATTTTCCAATGTTCTTTTGACTCTGGATCAGTTCCTGTGGACTGGAGGGGAGCCAATATAATTCCACTTTTCAAGAAAGGAGAGAGAGAGAAAATGGGGAATTATAGACCAGTTAGCCTTACATCGGTAGTGGGGAGGATGCTCGAGTCGATTATTAAAGATGTTATAGCAGCGCATTTGGAAAGCAGTGACAGGATAGGTCAGTCGGCATGGATTTATGAAGGGGAAATCATGTTTGACTAATCTTTTAATTTTTTGAGGATGTAAATAATAGTATGGATAAGGGAGAGCCAGTGGATATGGTGTATCTGGACTTACAAAAAAGCCTTTGACAAGGTCCCACACAAGAGATTAGTGTGCAAAATTAGAGCGGATGGTATTGGAGGTAGGGTATTGACATGGATAGAACTGATTGGCAGACAGGAAACAAAGAGTAGGAATTAACAGGTATTTGTATACCAATGTAAAGCACTTTGGCCAACGAGAGTTGTTTTTTAAATGTGCTATATAAATAAATGTGCTATCTAAATAAAAGTGACTTGACTTTTCAGAATGGCAGGCAAGTGACTAGTGGCCCAGCTATTTACAATATATATTAACGATTTAGATAAGGGATTTAAATGTGACATCCCCAAATTTGCAGATGACACAGTGTGAACTGCGACAAGGATGCTGAGGCTACAGGGTGACTTAGATAGGTTGGGTGAGTGGGCAGATGCATGGCATATGCAGTATAATGGGTCGATTGGGCTTGTATTCACTGGAATTTAGGATGGGAGGGGATCTTATAGAAACATATAAAATTCTCAAAGGATTGGACAGGCTAGATGCAGGAAAAATGTTCCCGATGTTGGGGGAGTCCAGAACCAGGGTGGTCACAGTTTAAGAATAAGGGGTAGGCCATTTAGGACTGAGATGAGGAAAAACCTCTTCATCCAGAGGTGTCTGAATCAGTGGAATTATCTGCCACAGAAGCCACTGGAGGCCAATTCACTGAATGTTTTGAAGGGAGTTTGATTTAGCTCTGAGGGCTAAAGGAATCTAGGGATATGGGGAAAAAGCAGGAACGGGGTACAGATTTTAGATGATCAGCCGTGATCATATTGAATGGCAGTGCTGGATCGAAGGACCTACTCCTGCACCTATTTTTCTATGTTTCTATAAACTAAACTAAAACTAAACATACAAATTGCATATATACTATCCAAAGTGCTGTGCTACTGACTAGTGGTAATTACAAGAAAATAATCTTCTGCATGGACTCTGTCCCAACCATATTTTTTCATTATTGTATTATGTTTGTTATATGTGTTATGATGCAACGGATGGCCAAACAAATGGAGTTGATGACTTTAATAATAAGATTAAACGAGAACTTACCAGTTTGAAGTTTGATCCTTATTTTATGAGGAGTTACGATGAGGGATTACGTGAAGACCCTGCCAGCACGCATGCGTGACATTCTTCAAAGCAGCGGGGTGAAATCACAGATAGTAGAGTTGACCAAAGATAGTAAGAGAACTAACATACCAGTTGACCTTTATAACAGAGGGGTGGGAGCACGAAATCCCTCATCGTAACTCCTCATAAAATTAGGATCAAACTTCAAACTTGTAAGTTCTCGTTTAATCTTACTATTTTACTTCGGAATAAAGTGAGTGACTACGTGAAGACTTCAAAGCTCTGTGATTTCATGCCCTGGAAACGAGTCCATGCTCACACACTGCCATAATAACCAATGGAGGAAGTATGTTAACGTATTTCAGACATGGAACAGTGCTGAAAAACAATAATGTATTTATTTAACAAATAATAATAATAACCCCTAACTTCGGGGGAAATTATAATACAGAACTCAAAATAGTGTCTGCAAATATCTCAGGCGTGGCCACAGGTTTGTTATAAAACCGCTGGAAAGTTCTTTCATTAGACCAACCCACCATTGCAAGGATGTGGTCCGTAGGAACTTCCATCATCCTTGCTGCCGATGTAGCTGCAGCCCTGGTGGAATGAGATTTAAAAACATCAGTGTCCACCCCCGCTGCACCTAATACCACCCAAAGCCATCTTGAGATGGTCTGCACGGTTACTCTATGATGAGGACGTTTATGGCTTATCAATAGAGCCATTTCCGTGCCCGAGACTTTTGGTGACCTCCAGGTAATGTAGAAGGTGGGTCATTATACATAGGCGACTATCTACGGGGTAAGCCAGGAACTCCAATTTGAGGCCAGATGATCCAGGCCTGTTCTGTTTAAGTAACTCATAAATGTGAAAGGTTAACTTATTTTGGGATGTTACCATGGTGTCCAGTCTTAGTTTGTGCAGAGACTGGACCCGCTGCGCCGTTACAAGAGCCATCAGCATCACCATTTTATACCAGTTTAGTTAGTGAAAGGGATGTGGCTGGTGCCCAATCTCTGAGCAGGGTTAGGACAATGCCAATGTCCCAGATCTGGGAATATTGAGGCCTGGGGGGATTTGAATTGAAAATACCCCTCATAAGTTTTGACACCAGAGGGTGAGATCCTACTCCATGGTGTTCTAACCCCTGTCCCAGGTATGAGGATAGGGCACTTCTAGCACAGTTGATGGCACTATAGCTCAAGCCTTCATCGAAATGTAGGCTCGCCAAGAACTCCAGCACATCCTTAATGGTGACTGTGTTGTAAGTAGTGTTTGTCCTGGTACAAAATACCTCCCATTTTTTGATATAGGTGAGGTACTGTTTCCTGGTGAACTCTCTGCGTGATGCCATGATGATGTTCATAGTTCGGTCGGACAGTCCAAATTCCAGGAGTGGTCTTTTCAAATCCTGCAAACCAATAGGTTCATTTGGTTGTGGCACGGGTGACTCTCCCCTGTCACAGGATGTACCAGCAAACTCTGGCGTTTGGAGATTGGAATATATGGTTCTGAGACCATGTCGAGTACCACAGGGAACCATGGCTGAGTAGGCCAATCGGGTTCTACCAAAATACATGATGCGGAGTCTTGTTGAATTTTTTGCAAGACCTGACTGATGAGGCAGAAGGGGGGAAATGCATAGAAAAACAAATCCCCCAGTGTAGCGAGAAAGCGTCCATCGCTACTGCCCCAGGGTCTGGTTCCCATGCAACATATGTTGGTATCTGGTGATTAAGTCTGGATGCAAAAGGTCGATATCTGGCGTTCCATACCGAGCTACAATGTCAGTAAATACCTGGTGGTCCAACATCCATTCAGTGTTGTCATTGAATTTGCGTGACCTGGTATCCGCCACTGTATTGAGCTTACCCGGAAGGTAAGTAACTGATATCCAAATGTTTTTTTCTATGCAGCAGTGCCAGATTGAATTGGCCAATTCATCACAAGATATCGACTTAATTCCACCCATATGATTAATGAATGTTACCACGGTGGTATTATCAATTTGTAGGCGAACATGCAGATGGTGCATGTCTGAACAGTAAGCCCGAAGTCCGTGAAACGCTCCCAGCATCTCTAGATGATTGATACCCAGTGTCTGAAGTAAGCTTAACTCGTGTGCATTCCATCCACCACCGCAACTGGAGGTGGTATTGGTTGCCCCCCAGCCGTGAGCGCTTGCGTCAGTTTGTAACACAATCAAAGGATTTGTGACTATGATGGGATTAGAGCAATGTCGAACATTGCTAATCCACCATCGCAATTCCAATTTTGTTTTGGCTGGTAACTGCATTGGCCTGTCAAAGTGGCCAGCATGGTGTTTGAGTGCTGCAATTTTGGCCCTCTGTAGATTTTGGTAATGCAAGGGTCCAAATTGTGTGGCTGGAAAGGCAGCCACGAGCTTCCCAATTACCCTGGCTACTTGCCGAATAGAGGTTTACTGACGCAAACAAGGCTATTGCATGCCTCTATCAAGTCTGTTGCTTTGTCCTTTGGCAAAGTGACAGACATATGAACAAAGTCAATCGTGAACCCCAAATAGTCCATAGTCACAGAAGGCATTAATTTGGATTTGGCTGGATGGATGATAAATCCCAATTTTTGAAATAGGAGCTTGGTGGCTGAGACAGCCAATTTGGCCAACTCCAAGGTTTTCCCCACAATTAGGATGTCATCAAGATATGCCATGACAATATGTTTTTGTTTCCGAAGAAACGCCAATGTCGCTTTCAATATTTTAGTAAACAGTCTGGGGGCTGATGTTAATCCATTAGGCAGCGCTTTATACTGCCAGAGCTGCCCCATCCAGATAAATTTCAAATATCTGCGGTAATTTTTCTCTATTGGTACTGAGTAGTATGCATCTTTTAGATCGATGCAAGCCATGAAGTATCTCTTGGAAACTAGTTGTTCGGCAGTAACAAAAGTTTCCATTTTGAAGTGGGTGTACTGCACAAAAGTATTCAGCTGTGTCAAATCAATAATGATGCGGCATCCGCCATCTTTTTTGTTTTTGGTGAAGATGTTTGATACAAACTCAAGAGATTCATGTTTGGTTTTCTCAATTACTCCTTTTGTATGTAGTCTTAACAGTTCCGCATGACCTTCCACTTCCTCTTTTTGTGAAAGCACAAACTTTCGGCTAGGTGCATGCTGAACCGGAAGGAGGAGTTTGTCAACAAATTCAATTTTGTATCCCTGAATACTGTTCAGTATGAAAGGATCAGAAGTTATAGAACTCCATGCATCCCTAAACAAGTGTAACCTTCCCCCAACCTGTGAAGAAGTTACACATGCTATGTTCCGGCGGCAACCAGACCCACCTACCTCCATGGTTACCGGTGGTGCTGTGGTGGTTTTCTCCGTCCTTGGTTCCTGGGAGGTGGAGGCGCTGTGGTGTGGGGTTGGCGCATCTTCCGGGAAGGCCATTCTGGGACATGGCCTAAAAAAGACCTTTGTGTAGGTTGTACAGCCTTCGAGCTTTCACCAGCTTTTCTTTCGCTGTGATAGCGCGGCCTGCTGGTGGATGCATAGGGGTGCTGCCGCCGAGTATACGAGGACCTGGTAGCGGCCGGCACTTTAATCATGCCGATGGCCTTTGCCTCTTCGTCGAGGTCTTTTACCTGTTTGGGCAGGTTGTCCCCGAACAACAGAGTAGGCGGCTGTGCCCTGCTTGTTCTGCACAACCCCGCGAACTTTGGGTTTAGTGTAGGTCGGATGACACTCTTCCTGAAACAGTTGATCTCAAACTGTGCATTACAGAAGAGTGCCAGGGCATCCTGTTGCTCCTCCGACATATCTTTCCCGTCTACTGACCTGGCAAAAGCTGTAATACCAGAGGCCAGTAGTTTCAGGATTTTCTGCATTTTTATTTCCTGGCTCCTAATGCCAGGACTGATGTTTCCACAAATGGGGTTATTTACCGCAGGCACGTTGAGGGAGATGCAGTTTTATGGAGCTAGATATTTGGCTGGCGTGTCGTTCATGGCCTGTTCCTGTAGTTGATTTGTTGTCAAGTAATTTATACTGGCTTCCAGCTGTGGCTGCAACGGAAGTCCCTTCTGTGAAGGCAGCGCGAACTTGGACACCATGCCGACTTGCACCCCTAGCAAGTTGGACGATTCTTCGGCAAAATCCCCGTTCATAGTCAGCCCAGATCTGATTCCTTATGCTCCCCTGCAAAGAGGGCGAGACATTTGGCAGCCCTGTAAAGGGTGCTGCCATGGGTCTGCTAGGAGACCCACAGTGACCAGACTCCTGCTGGAGTAGGTCATGTTGGAGCAATTGCTCCACCATCCGCTGCATGCGGGATAATCGATTGCTGTCGCTTCCCGCGGGCGGTGAGTCTTCCAGCCCGGACCCTGCCGAGTCAACGGGCTTGCCCGACTTCCGCGTGGCTTTGCCGCCAGTCCGAGGTGCTCCTGCGGGCTGTTGTGGTGTCAGGTCGGGGGCTGCTGTTTGAACAACGAGCAGCTCTGGAGAAGCCGGCCGCTGCCGACTGCCCTCGTTCCCGCGGTCCTCCGCAGCCAGTCTCGAAGCGGCCCGTTTGGCCTTAGTTTGTGACTTGTCCATGATGGGAGTACTCTGTAAGAAAAACCAGAACAGAGTGCCCGCAAAACGACCTCAGGATAGTAAATACTCACCTGTAGGTCAGTTTTAAACTCAACGGTGGAGGAGCGACCCTCCTCCCTGCCTGTCGCTTCGCAATGCGTTCGACGATATGTCGCGCATGCGTGCTGGCGGGGTCTTCACGTAGTCACTCACGTGACTCCGAAGTAAAATTCCAAATTCATTTTACACAGTAATTACTATGTCAAAATCTCTAGCCTCTTTTTCACCTTTTATTCTCCCTTTCTTACCTTCACATCTCAGCTCAAAAATAAACCAACACGATATTCTATTTCCAAATTCAGTCCCCACTTATAGTGAGATTAACATAAACCCATGCTTCATTAACATAATTTTCTTGAATTAATTCCCCTTCGTTATTTTGGCCAAATTGTCAAATGCTCAAGGACCTAAACCCATAAGTTTGGGATTCAAGATTCAAGGGTGTTTATTTGTCCTATGCACCATATGAACCGTAACAATGAAATTCTTACTACATTAACTTACAATTGACATTATCACAGCTTTAGTCTTACAACTGAAAACATTACAGGCTCATTAAATGTAAAAAACATAAATATACAATATATTATCAGTTATTCTAACTAAAGTAGACCACGAGTGCTAAAGTACATAGAGCAACCATATTAAGTGCAAAGTCTGTAGTGATTCAGTGCTTCCGGTGGTTTTAGAACCTGATGGGAAGAAGCTATTCTCAAATCTGGAAGTAATGGTTCTCAGGCTCCCCTACTTCTTTTTGGTAATAGCAGCAAGAAACAGCAACAAGAATGTCATGAGTGCTTTATTGTATATGTCCCGAAACGGAACAATAAAATTCTTCCTTGCAGCAGCACAATATTTAAACATAGTACTCATAGTGCAAAAACAATAGTACAAACACAAAAACAATGCCTCCCAAGTCCTTTGTGCAATCAAGGCAGTTTGTACTTCAGAGTTTATTTTGAGTTTGTAGTGTTCAATAGCCTGATGGTTTTTGGGAAGAAGCTGCTCCTGAACCTGGATAGTACAGCCTCCAGGTTGCTATATGTTCTTCCCTGTGGCTGGAATGAAATATGAGATGATAGAACTTTATTTATCCCAGGAGGGAAATTGATCTGCCAACAGTCATAAAACACAAAATACATGAAATTAAAGTGACAAGTGGAAAAGATTGGGGGGGGGGGGGGGGGGGGGGAGGGTATGGTGGTAGAAGGGAGTCAGTCTACCCCACAACAGAAGGGGGAGGAGCTGTACAGTTTGATAGCTGCAGGGAAGAAGGATCTCCTGTTATGCATTATGTACTGCATCTCCGCATAACCAGTCTGTTGCCGTAGGTACTCAAGTTGACCAGTGTGTCATGGAGGGGGTGGGTGTAATGTCCAAGATGCTCTGTAGTTTGAGGAGCACCCTCCCCTCCAAGACCACCTCCCATGAATCCAATTCCGCCCCCAGGACAGAACCAAGCCTTTTTCATGAGTTTGTTAATCCTATTACTGTCCGCGACCTTCGCTGTGCTGCCCCAGCACACGACAGCTAAGAAGATGGCACTGGCTACCACCGATTGGTAGAACATCTGCAACATCTTACTGCAGACATTGAAGGAGTGGAGCCTTCTCAAAAAGTACAGTCGGCTCTGTCCCTTCTTGTACAGAGCCTCAGCGTTCCTGGACCAATCCAGTTTACTGTCCAGGTACACTCCAAAGTATTTGTATTTCCTGGTAAACTGCACATCATCACCACTGATGGAGGCAGGGGACAGAGCTGTTCCTCTCCTCCTGAAGTCCACCACTAATTCCTTAGTCTTGCCGGTGCTGAGCTGCACACCACTCAACAAAATAATTGACTACAACTCTGCATTCAGCTTCCCTCTCCTCACTGATGCAGCCCACAATTGCAGAGTCATCTGAAAACTTTTGAAGGAGGTAGGAGTCCGAGTTATATTTGAAGTGAGGTGCAGATGGTGAACAGGAAGGGAGAGAGGTCAGTCCCCTGTGGTGCCCGTGTTGCTCATTACCATGTCCGAGACACAGTTCTGTAGCCTGACATATTGTGGTCGTCCAGTCAGGTAGTTGGTGATCCAGGACACCAATGGAGAAAAAATACAACTCTCACAGTGCTTCCCAGCTTATCCAGGTGAGCATAGGAACGTGGAGTAGGGCCAGGATGAGAGCGTGGCCAGGGTAGTGTGGGTCCCTGGTGATACTGGCTGCCTTTATGAGGTGAATGTTCACTACTTTATGCAATCTTCCTTGTTTCTGGGCGTTCGAGTTGCCAAACCAGGCTGTGAAGCGATCAATCAATTTGCTCTCTATCATACACCTATATAAATTCAAGAGAGTATTCATCAATATACCGAATCTCCTCAATCTTCGAAGGAATAGAAGTGTTGATGGGCTTTCTTTATGATTGCATGAATGTGCTGTGACCAGGACAGATCTTCAGAGATATGCACGTTTTGGAATTTGATGTTTTTGACTTTTTCCTCCACCTATCTGTGGATGAAGATAGGTTTGTGGATCTTTGGCCATCCTCTTCTAAAGTCAACAATCAGTCCCTTGGTTTTAATGACATTGAGAGCAAGGTTGTTGTTCTGGCACCATTCAGTCAGACGATTGATCTTCCTCCTATACTCTGACTCATCATCATCCATAGTTCGTCCAACAACGGTGGTGCGGTCGGCAAATTTATAGACGAAGTTGAAACTCTGTCTGGCTACAGTCATGGACATAGAGTGAGTAGAGGAGGGGGCTGAGCACACAGCCTTGAAGTGCTCCTGTGTTGATGGATCAAATGAACTTCACAAATACTGTTAAGCACCAAAAGAACAACACAGCAGATAGATATCATCTGCAAGTACCCTTCCAATGGACTTGGACCAGGCATAATATAAACAAAAGCTATTCTCCCTCTCATCCAAGTCCACCATTGCACAAAATCATGCTTAATCTTTTACCTCAGTGTCACTTTTTCACATGAACCCCAGATCCCACTCATGTCTAAAAGACTGTCAGTGTTGAATCCACTCAGTAATTAATTTCCTGCGTCAAAAATCCCAAATATTCACAATTTGTTGTCTGCTATGTCATCAAATTTCTGAAACTGACGGCAACACTACAGCAATACATTAAGCATTTGCTGGTAAGCACAAAATTCTCAAAATCTCGTCCTCTCGGACTCTTCATAAGATCCTAACAGTGTAACCTATTGATTTAATTTTATTTTAAAACAATGCCATGCATACGCGTAGGTTAACGCCAAAAATAATCAAATGGGCATGAGTGACAGAGAATAAGTTGTTAGTGTACAGGGAAATAAGTAGGGGTGAATGAGGCTGATGGAATTGCTTCCCTGAAAACCATCATGGGTTTAATAGGCTGAACAGACAATTTATTTATGGCTATAAATCACGACAAGAAAAATCACCAGATAGTCTTGGCACTCAACTCACCTGAAATGTCCTTTCCAGTGTTATTGCAAAGTAATATTCTTTCCTGGGATACCTTCGCTCACAGATCAATACCTTATTGCATATTCTTCCCTTTTCACCTGTTTGTTTGGTAAATAACTTCCTTCCAATCATTTGGGAAGTAACATCCCGGGCTTGCTCTGGACTGGTAGGAAGTAAAACAACAAATTAACGTCTTTCTTTGCAAGATCTATAGGATGATGACGCAAATGTATTCAATATTAATAAGATATTAATTCAGTGGGGTTCTGAAGATAAGATAAAAACTTTTTATATGTAGGAAGGAACTGCAGATGATGATTTACACCGAAGATGGACACAAAATACTGGAGCAACTCAACAGGTCAGGTGGCACCTCTGGAGAAAAGGAATAGGTTACTTTTTGGGTCGAGACTTTTCTTCAAACTTTTCTTGTCTTAAAAATGTTTTAATTCGTTTTAAAATAGAATTTCTGCTACAATTATTTTTTTACTCAAACAATGGCCTCTGGTTAAGGCAAGATTGGAAACTCAGAAAAAAACAAAAAATGCAAATGTGCTACAGACATAAATAACAAACTCGGCTTTTCATTTTTTTTTATTAAATCCAATCACCTTCCAAGCACTAGTTTGATTAGCAGGTTGAAGACTAGCAACAGAAGGCCAGAGCATAGGGCTACAGAAAATCCAGGTAAACAACATTACGGATTTTTCTGTGTCCATCCTGCTATTTCCATCCTCAAAGAATTCCAACAGGTTAGTCAGGCAAGAACTTCCCTTCACAAGACCATGCTGACCAGCCTATTTTATCATATGCTTCTCAGAAACCTCATCCTTTATCATGGTCTCTAAAATCTTGCCAACCACTGAAGTTAGGCTAGAGTTTCCCCTCTTTTGATTCGCCAATAGATCGGCCTATAGTTTCCCCTCTTTTGATTTGCTCCCTTCTTGAACAGTGAAGTAGCAATTGCAAATTTCCAATCCTCTGGAACCACTCCTGACTAGTGATTCTTGAAAGATCACTACTACATCGTCTAAAGCCACTTCCACCTTCAGACCTCTCAGCTTCCCAAGCATCTTCTACTTAGTTATAGATAACCTCTGCCCATTGACTCTCTTGAATTGCAGGCACGTTGCTGATGGCTTACACTGTGAAGACTGATGCAAAAAAAAATTCAATACATCTGCTATTTCTCCATTTCTCATTATTCCTTCTCCAGCATCATTTTCCAGCAGTCCAATGTCCACTCTTGACTCTCTCTTACTCTTCACCTAAATTGTCACGATTTTATTCGTGCTTCTGGGCGCATACAATATATTTTTTGCTACGTAAAGGATAGTATGTAAATATTACAACTACTGATATTTTCAATCATATCACAGAATACATATACAGCTGACACAAGCTCAATGGAAGCTTGTGATTTAGAGTATCTGGTGGTAGCAGAATAGACAGCAGGACTCTCGCTTAACTTTTTTTCCCTGTTGCCAGCCGAGCAACCGAGGCAGCTTTTTAGGTTGCCAAATGACAGTTTAGGTGGTCATTGAAGACGGTTTCCATGACGCGTGTGATAATGTGCTCGGACGAAGTGCGTAGTTACCAGTCGGAATTATGCTCAATGAAGCATTCACATATTATGTTCAAGAAGGAACTGCAGATGCTGGAAAATCGAAGGTAGACAAAAATGCTGGAGAAACTCAGCAGGTGCAGCAGCATCTAGTGAGCGAAGGAAATAGGCAACGTTTCAGGCCAAAACCTATCAGTCTGAAGGAGGGTTTCGGCCCGAAACGTTGCCTATTTCCTTCGCTCCATAGATGCTGCCACATCCGCTGAGTTTCTCCAGCACTTTTGTCTACATTCACATATTATTTCTGCTTCAAATAACTCACAAACTAAACATATTCACCAATCAAGACATGATATATACCACAATGACATGCAGCAAAATTATAATACCATATCTCAACTCTTTTTACACATTGCAATTAATGCAATTTCTATTAGTTCTTTCCACTTCCAAACAAAAATGTGGCTGGATTATTCAGCATATGATCAGCCTGTGTCAATAAATTCTGGACCATGGTATATGCTTAACCATACACACGACAGATTGATGCAAGCATGTTTTCTGTGGAGGACTGAAAATTACCATGACATGGTCATAGCATGGGTCGTTATTGCTATTGGCACAGAAACACTCTCGCCTCCCACATAATTTATCCATAACAAAATATACAGGTTGCAAGGACATTTCTAAAGGCATTTTATGATAATAGCTGTTAAAACCGACTAAACCCGTCTGACAGGTTAAACATTACACCAACTGACAAGAGATGGCCAAAGAACATAACTGCAGCAAATGTTCTTTTGGTAATATGTTTAAAGATGTCAAAACAAACAATAACATTGGGAATTAAAACACATTTGATTACATTCTGTTATCAAACATAATCAATGTTCGCTCTGAAGACCATGAAGCACAATAGGGTCAGGGGGTGGGGAGGGGAGAGCACGGGGGATGTCAGTGGTGTTGAATGGGGGGGATCAGTACAGCATGGATGGGGGGGGGTGGGGGGGAACAGTATAGGATGAATGGGGGTTTCAGTACAGGATGAATGGGGGTAGACAAAAATGCTGGAGAAATTCAGTGGGTGAGGCAGCATCTATGGAGCTAAGGAAATAGGCAACATTTTGGGTCGACACCCTTCTTCAGGCTGTTCCCCCCATTCTTCTTGATGGATGTGGGGGGGGGGGGGGGGATCAGCACAGGATGAATTGGGGGGGGGGGGATCAGCACAGGATGAATGGGGGGGGGGGGGGGGTCAGGACAGTGTGGATCGGAGGGTCTATTGCAGGATGAACGGGAGATCAGTACAGGATGCATGAGGGAATTAGTAGATAATGAATGAGGGATCAGTAAAAGAAGAATGGGAAGATCACTACAGGATGGATGGGGGGGGGGATTGGTGCGGGGGAAATGGAGGGTGGGTCAGTACGGGATGAATGGGAGGATCAGTGCAGTATGAATGGGGAGAGAAGAAGTGCAGGATAGATGGGAAGGGGGACCAGTGTAGGATGGAACGGAGGGGTGGGGGGGGGGGGGGGGGGTGGCAGGAGAATCAATGCGAGGTGGGTAGGATGATTAATAGATTGGGGGGGGGGGGGTAGATGGGGAAGGGAGCACAGGGGATGTCAGTGAGGACTGAATAGAGGAGGGAATGGTGCAAGATGGAGGGGGGAGGGGTGTGGGAAGCGAGGGGAGGGGGGGGAGAGAGGGGGGGGGAGAGAGGGGGGGGAGAGAGGGGGGGAGAGAGGGGGGGGGGAGAGGAGAGAGGGGGGGGGAGAGAGAGGGGGGGGGAGAGAGAGGGGGGGGAGAGAGAGGGGGGGGAGAGAGAGAGGGGGGGAGAGAGAGGGGGGGGAGAGAGAGGGGGGGGAGGGAGAGAGGGGGGGGAGAGAGAGGGGGGAGAGAGAGGGGGGGGAGAGAGAGGGGGGAGAGAGAGGGGGGGGGAGGAGAGAGGGAGAGGGGGGGGGTAGAGAGAGGGGGGGAGAGAGAGAGGGGGGGGAGAGAGAGGGGGGGGGGAGAGAGAGGGGGGGGAGAGAGAGAGGGGGGGGAGAGAGAGGGGGGGGAGAGAGAGGGGGGGGGGGAGAGAGAGGGGGGGGGGGAGAGAGAGAGGGGGGGGGGTGTGAGAGAGCAGGGAGGGGGGGGAGAGAGAGGGGGGGGAGAGGAGGGGGGGGAGGGGGGAGCGAGAGGGGGGGAGAGCGGGGAGGAGAGGGGGGAGAGGGGGGAGAGAGGGGGGGAGAGAGAGAGAGGGGGCGAGAGAGAGGAGGGGGGGAGAGAGAGGGGGGAGAGAGAGGGGGGAGAGAGAGGGGGGGAGAGAGAGGGGGAGAGAGAGGGGGGAGAGAGAGGGAGAGAGAGGGGGGAGAGAGAGAGGGGAGAGAGAGGGGAGGGAGAGAGGGGAGTGCGAGGGGGAGGGAGAGAGGGGGGGAGGGAGGAGAGAGGGGGGGGAGAGAGGGGGGGGGGAGAGAGGGGGGGAGAGAGGGGGGAGAGAGAGAGAGGAAGGTCAGCGGTCCTCGGCAACATCGGCCCGCTGCCTTGGCCATCCCTGTCCAACACCAAAGCGCCGCCGCCTCCACGCCACCGCCTCCCCTCCTCCGCCAGCCGACAGCAAGGTGCGGGGGCTAGTGGTGCAGCTCAAAGATCCTACAGCTATAGGATCTTTGGTGCAGCTGCTTCAGGCGGCGGAAGGAGACCGACCTCTCCCTCGCTACCTCCCTCCTCCCGGCCTCGGCGTGCGAGAGGGGTTGTTTTGAAAGCGTGGATTTTCAAGCAGTGACCACTATCAGGGTGATAGCAGCCGCTGATGGCAAATCCTCAAAAGACGCTTTCAAAACAACCTCTCTCGCACGCAGAGGCCGGGAGGAGAGGGGGAGGGAGGGAGGGAGAGGGAGGCCTCCTGCCGCCGGGTGGGGTGCGGGAGGAGGAGGCGGTGGAGCCCAAAGATACTAGAGGAGCTCCTCTATAATCTTTGGTGGAGCCGCTGTCGCGGCCGCTGTTGCCGCTGTTCGGGGCCCGTCATTCGCTCCGACCCTTCGTCACCCTGCTCCTAGTATCTTTGCCGCACAATCAAAGATACTAGAGGAATACAGTCTCCGACATGAGACGTCATTCCTATTCGCCAGAGTTGCTGCCTGACCCGTGGAGTTACTCCAGTTTTTTGTGTCTCCCAGTATAAACCAGTATTTGGGTGCCAAACCGGGCAAAATGAGTCGACGTCTAGATTGCCCGACGGCACTTTCTGTGGTCAATGGCACCCAGGCAACCGCTAATTTCGAGCCCTGGACGGGCATTTAAGAACTGAATAGGAAGCATGGAGTTGGTTATAAGTGAAAATTTCCAGGCTAGATAAAGGTGAACCAGCTCATCAAGAACCAAATTCATGATTTGTTACTTTTAATTTATTAACAATTTGTATAAGAGCATGGTGGAAGTGGCCTCAACTTGTGCAAATCTATATTGAAGACAATGCTATTTACAAAAAACACAACAAAATTCATGAAAGGATTTGGAAAGGTATCTAATCAGCTGTTGGCAGTATTGCTCAACATAGACAAAGAGTAAAAAATGTAAGAAGAGAGCAAAACATTGGTGCTATTTCTTTCAATCACATACACTTTAATGTCACTCAAATATCTTTAATGTATGAATCTCATTTCACAAATAGAAAAAGAGAATCTACTGACATCCAATACCTTGAATATGAACGGAAAAATCTGTTGTTTTGAAATACTTACGAATAAACAATTCGAACGCCCCCTTTCAGACCTCCTTCAAATACACCTTTTCCTCTGCCACCGGCCAAAACCTGTGCTTTTACAACAAGATCTCTTGAACCTGTGGTATAGAATAAAGAGTGAATGTACAGGCTTAAACTCTGCTGAACTATTTATATATAAGCTATCCTGGCCTGGATATTTACTTACCTGTTCAGCATCAAGGACCTTACAGTTGGCAAAATACATCCAGCTCACTCATCAATACAGGCCCAATCACTCATCAATACAGACCCAATCACCTATCCATACATCGGTCCCAATAAATACGAACTAAGCAGCACTGAGCTACATAACAAAGCAGGAAGATCAAATAATGCACTGACATAGTATGCAACAGCAGCATGTAAAGACAAGTAAATCTTTGTCATATATTAGTTCAGCCCATTTTGAACATGTTCTGCAGCTTTGAACAATGTGCTTATGAGTTGAGCAGTGTTCGGGTTGGTTTGAGTTCTGTTACCAAAGATTACCCCAACGCTGTTATACAAGGTGTTTTATTATTTCACAACTTTATGCTTGCTATTATCAGGCGATTGTAAAAGAGTTATTTTTATAAATAAACAAACAAACACCTCAAGCTACTTTTAAACAAAATTCTTAATTTTACTCTAAGTCTGCTACTTCGGAGGATGTGCAAAATCTCCTTGTTAAATTTAGGTAAACAGAAGAGTTTACAACAACATCTTAATAAATTGAATCCTTGAGACAACCAACAACAATAAAACATTATCTAATTAGCATAGTAGAATGTGTGGGAGCTTTTGGTGTAAAATCTCTAGGCACCTGCCATATATTTTCAGTCTTAATTACAACATAAATCATTATGACTGCAATTCCCTGGGTGAGGCTTACATCGGCAAGTTAAAAATCATGGTTACTGAAATAACCTGAATGGCAGAGTTGCCAGAATAAGCTTCATAGCACCAAAAATAAATGATTAGAAATGCCTAGATCAAATATCAAATGCCTAGATCAAGTAGATCTGTAATATCTACTTGTGCAAAGCCCCCTTACAGCTGATGACACTTCTTTCCATTACAATGGAGACGACTGACTGTGTGGATAGCATGTTCACTGAGCAGTTATTGCTTGTTGACAGCATAGGAACAGAGACAAATATTTTAAAGACACATTCAAAAATGACATGTTTTCTACTTATCTGATGATGCAAATAAAAATCCCAGATTTAATATCTAATTTTACAGGCAACATCTCCAAGTATACCACTCCATCAAATTGATCTAAAATTTATTGCTCAAGCTTTTCAAATTAGGGTTGAATGCAAGGGCTTCAAATTCACTCACGAAGCTAAGCCTGATATCCAAAAACAAGTATTTTCAGATGCATCGCTTTGCCAAAATTTTGGTTTACTATTTTCAATACAAAATCATTGTTCGAGTTGTTGATATGCAATCATTTTTTATTGCACTTTATACTCACTGGCATTTAGCCAGACAGCCTGTATATCTAAAAGTAAATAAATGGAAGGTCATTCACTCTACATTCTGAATTCCACTCTCCTACAGGTGCAACTACACTGTGAACAAATTGCATGCAAGTTCAAAATAACCATGACCCGAGCCAAGAATTACTTTCTTGTTTACAAATTAAATTGAGGTTTTGTTCTGGCTTTGACATCATGGAATTAATGCAGCACACACAAATGATGAAGCACATAAGATTTTGCACCTGCAGAATAATTTTTTCTTGCCTCCACAGCATCCTAAAGCATACTGAGCACGTAGTACAACAGTCAAATTGAGCCGATCAAGTTTCATTGGAGAAGGGAAACAAGGCTGGATCATATAACTGGTGTAGTGTAGCATTTAATGATATCATTTTGCCCCAAAAACAAAAGTAAGAATTTTGATAAACTTCTAGGGAATGACCATTTCCTTTTGAAGGGAATGTACAAAAGGATCAGCAATTTTGGATTGTCATTGGGAAGGGAAGGGGATTCAAGTTAGCAGAAACTATTGTGCGGTTATGTGAGCTCACTTCCATAACTCCAATTTTGTTGGGGAACCTTTTCACAACAATGATAACATTGCCACATTGTAATGGACAGTCAACCTCGGGCGCTTCATCTGGACTGAAAGGGTTATGGGAAGATAACCAGTATTAAGTTGGGGGGGGGGGGGGAAGAACAAGCGATGGGTGGATCCATGTGGGGTGAATAACTGACGGAGTCAGGTGGGAAGGAAAGAGTGAAAATAATGACAGAGGCCAACAGAGGATACGTGTAGGCGACAAAGTGCTACAGAAAATGGAATCTGATAGAGAAGGAAGGCGAAGCATGGAATCTTGAGAGATGGGCAAGTAAGGTGGGAACAGTGGAAGGAGATAACACAAACCAATCTACCATTGTTAACCTAAAAACATTTTTCACAATCTGCACAATATGGATTTGTTGCAGTTAAATGTTTTCATGGATAAATTCTAATTATGTTTTTCCTAAACAAGACAAATATACACATTTCTGAAATGCATCCTTTATGATTATTATAGACAATGTTAAAAAGTGAAATTCCACTGAAAATGTGTTGCAAGAGCATTTTATGCATGTACAATTTGTATGACAGGAGCTAACATTTCAGGGCTCTATTGTTGACTTCTTAATTAATATAATTTAAGACAAATCGTTATCATCTTGTTGTGCTCCAAACACTGGTGGAGATTATATTTTCTCAAATGTTATCCTCGGTACATCTTGTATCTGATTAGCCTTTGAGCTAGATTCAAACTATTAAGATTATTTTAACTCAATTAGTTTAGGTTGTCACCAAAAATATAAATTTACAAACTTCATACAGCAGAGTGCAAAATTATCCTGGGGCAGCAGTGGCGCAACTGGTAGAGCTGTTGCCTTATTGCACTTGAGTCCCAGGTTTGATCCTGACCCTGGATGCTGTATGTGTGGAGTTTGCACGTTCTCCGTGACCCCGTGGGTTTCCCCTGGGTGCTCCAGTTTCCTCCCACCTGCCAAAGTTGTGCGGGTTGGAAGGTTAATTGGCCTCTGTAAATTGCTCGTAGTGCGTAGGGAAAAGATGAAAAAGTGGGATAACATAGAACTTGTGTGAATGGGTGATCAATGGTCGGCATGGACTTGGTTGGCCAGAGTGCTTGCTTCCATGCGGTGTCTCTCATCTAACTATATGGACTTAGAAATTTAATAGAATAATCAGGCATGAGCAGTGAAATAGTTAATTTAGCATCATCGGTTTTATCTCACTGTTGTAAAAGAACTAAGAAAATTAAGTCCGATGAAATTTAAGTTTATTTTGTGAGACTTCTGTTAGTGTCAAAACCATGACACTTCAAAGTCGGTAGCATACGATCAGGCCCTAGGCAGGTCATTCCTTTGCTTGTGTAAACATTGAGGAATATTAATCCTACTCGATTTGGATTTTCTTTCACAATATTTTATCAAAAGGGTTCACTGAAATATTTTTATTCAGTTCTTATCAGTGCAGCTATGTTATAAGACAGCTCAATTTTTCTTTTTTGAAGACATTCAAATTCAGATCTAGCAGTTATTCTCAGCTCAGTAAACATTGTGGTGTCCTCTTTGCAAACATCTGGGGAAGTGACAATAGACAATAGGAGCAGGAGTAGGCCATCCGGCCCATAGAGGCAGCACCGCCATTCAATGTGATTATGGCTGATCATCCCCAATCGGTACCCCGTCCCGGCCTTCTCCCCATATCCCCTGACTCTGCTATCTTTAAGAGCCCTATCTAGCTCTCTCTTGAAAGTATCCAGAGAACCGGCCTCCACCACCCTCTGAGGCAGAGAATTCCACAGACTCACAATTCTCTGTGTGAAAAAGTGTTTCCTCGTCTCCGTTCTAAATGGCTTACCCCTTATTCTTAAACTGTGGCCCCGGGTTCTGGACTCCCCCAACATGTTTCCTGCCTCTAGCGTGTCCAAACCCTTAATAATCGTATGTTTCTATAAGATATCCTCTCATCTTCTAAACTCCAGAGTATATAAGCCCAGCTCCTCCATTCTCTCAGCATATGACAGTCTCGCCATCCCGGAAATTAACCGTATAAACATACGCTGCACTCCCTCAATAGCAAGAATGTCCTTCCTCAAATTAGGGGACCAAAACTGCACACAATACTCCAGGTGTGGTCTCACTAGGGCCCTATACAACTGCAGAAGATCCTCTTTGCTCCTATATTCAACTCCTCTTGTTATGAAGGCCAACATGCCTTTCGCTTTCTTCACTGCCTGCTGTACCTGCATTGACTGATGAACAAGGACCCCCAGATCCCGTTGTACGTCCCCTTTTCCCAACTTGACACCATTTAGATAATAATCTGCCTTCATGTTTTTGCTACCAAAGTGGATTACCTCACATTTATCCACATTAAACTGCATCTGCCATGCACCTGTCCACTCACCCAACCTGTCCAATTCACCCTGCATTCTCATAGCATCCTCCTCACAGTTCACACTGTCACCCAGCTTTGTGTCATCTGCAAATTTGCTCATGTTACTTTGAATCCCTTCATCTAAATCATTGATGAATATTGTGAATAGCTGCAGTCCCAGCATCGAGCCTTGTGGTACCCCACTAGTCACTGACTGCCATTCTGAAAGGGACCAGTTAATCCCTACTCTTTGTTTCCTGTCTGCCAGCCAATTTTCTATCCATGTCAGCACTCTACCCCCAATACCATGTGCCCTAATTTTGCCCACTAATCTCCTCTAAAAAAATTCCAGAAGATTAGTCAAGCATGATTTCCTCTTCGTAAATCCATGCTGACTCGGACCAACCCTGTTACTGCCATCCAAATGTGCCGCTATTTCATCTTTTATAATTGACCAGCATCTTCCACACCACCAATGTCAGGCCAACTGGTCTATAATTCCCTGTTTTGTCTCACGCTAAATTGAGAGGACTGCTCCACAGACCAGTCAAATAAGAGCCTGGCACCGTTGTACTCACAGAAGGTGCTAGGCTCTTTTATCACAATAACTGACAGTGGCAGACAAGCAGGAGGTATTACGACCATAAATCCTCAACATTAACTCAACTCAATTAATTCTGATTGGCAAGGAACATTCTTTCACATCACCACAGCTGACAACTCCTAACATCATTTTATAGATGATATAAAAAACTGCAGGAGCAGGCTGTTTGACCCAACTAATCAATGCCATGTTTATGTTAGTTAAATCTCCTCCGAGCTTTAAATCTAAATCCTTCAGCAAAATCCTCTACTCCCAGCGATAGAACAAAAAAAAGTGCAAGGAAGACACAAGGAAAAGTTTAAGAAAACAGAAGCAGAATAGTTATGAACAAAAGACTGTGCTGGAGGAATTTAGCGGGTCAGACAGAATCTGTGGAGAAAAATGGATATAGACTATGTAATGGGACTTGAGCACAAGGGTCCTTCTTCACAACTACATGCAAGGATTTTCTCTTCAGCATCTATTAGATCTGATGAACCAATTAAGAAAATGCTAAACTTTCCAACTCTCGATCAAGTACCAGTTTGTTCTTCATCCTATTCTTTAAAGAACCAAGTATAACTAAAGATAAAAATATAAAGGCAAAATATATTTACTACCAAGGTAACCATTAAACAGTTGAAATCATTCCCTATTCATCTGTTTGCAATTTGGACGTAGAGCTTTCCTGAAAATCTTAATTTATCTTTTTGCAACTGTTTACTGCAATAATTAAACACTCATCTTTAATTATTTGTGTTCTATTGCTCTGTGATGGTACACGTTGACACATTAGGCCATGACTCCTTTTCTGACAAGATTTATACTGTTCACAATATTCAAAGATTTAAGACTGCTATCAAACATCATTCAGTTTTAAATTTACATCAATGTTTTACCTAGCACATTAAAGGAAATTATTTCAATCAAATGATCATACCAATTGCTTTGGCAGTATCATATGCTTCTTCGGCCGTAGAAGCAACATTACCCTTCGGTACAGAGATCCCAGCATCTTCCAGTAAGCGAATGCTTAAGTATTCGTGCAAGGAAAGGTTCCTGTGCTGCTGTTGGTTTTGCCACAAGCCAATGACCGAAAGCAATCCAGATGATACACCAAGCCCCTAAAAATTTGAAAAATATTATTTGAAATTTGATATAAAAAGACAAATATTCTTAATTAACAATTTGTACAAAATCAATTTATGGGTATAACCTGCAGCACAGGGAGTTTGCGAGTCATGACTGCATCTTTCAAAACAACATAACACAATATTAAAAAGCTTAACTCATTGACTGTTCAGTTTAAAAAATGAATTTGATAGCAGCACTATTAAATGCTAAGTCACACATATGCCTAAATGTTGACGTAGCCTGTTTTTTGATTTACTAAATGTCGTATTGGGCATAATATAATTAACTGATTACAGTTCTGCTCATCACTGACCATAAGAATTACTAGCGACCAGTTACTTTCAGCTATTTTAGCATAAAGCAAAAAACAGAGAATCTTGGTAGACATTAGATTCCATTAATCAGCATCATATGGGAAACAAATTTCAATAAATCACTTTCAAATTTACAGCTTTGTAAAAAAACATGAAAAAATAACAATTTGACACCAAAACTTTAGAAATATTGGTTAAAAGTTCCTTACATTAAATGAAAACATTTCAACATTGATGCGTCATCTGGTAGTTGAAGGCTAGCATATGTTGACCATCCTAAATGACCATGGGAATACATGAACTGCTGCAGTTATTCTAGTGAGGGTATTCCCAGGGTACTGTCAGGATGGTATGGTACTTTGAGGAGAACTTGCAAAGGTGGTGTTCCTGTGTGCCTTTCTAGGCAACTTCTGCTAATTTTGTGATTTAATGAACAACTATTGTTTTTTTTGCTGGCTGCATTAAAAAAAAACTAAGAAAGTATAAGACATACAATGATGAAAGAACTAAAGTAAGCAACTGAAGAGCGAATTCAAGGTATAAAAGCTATCTGCATGTTGCAAATTGAATAAATGTTAATAAAAATTGTATAGGGCCAAAACCATTATTCAGCACTTGAATTTGTTTCTGCATGAAATGGTACATTGTTATTTGAAACAACAAACAACTAATGCATCAAAGAAGGGTCTCAACCCGAAACATCACCCATTCTCTCCAGAGATGCTGCCTGTCCGTCCCGCTGAGTTACTCCAGCTTTTTGTGTCTATCTTCGGTTTAAACCAGCATCTCAGTTCCTTCCTACTCAAAGAAGAATCAATCTGAATGTGTTAAAGAAAGAGCCTTTACACTTACACAGCAACTCAATGTAATAAAACATCCCAAAGTTAATATCTAGGCAGTTGTCAGGTTCTATTCCTGAGAACTGTGCATAACCCGAGCTTCATATGTCAGAAATTAACAAAAATATGTGGGGCAATATTACAGAAACAGCTGTGATGGGAGAGCGAGCAGGCGCCGGAAAAGCTCGCTGACTCGGATCTCACTTGCTGCGGATATGAGGGGTGGGGGGGGGAACGAAGACATAAGGATATGCCCTGTTCACACCCACCAGAAGTTGCTTGCAGCTTTGCATCAGCCAGCAAATCCACCCTGATCCATCCCACTGATTTTCCAAATTCTCGCTCGTATGCACAGACTCTCCATAGTTAGATGTATGTAATCAGGGGAGGTCATTTATTTGTCGACCATTCAGCCTTTAAAACCTGCTCTGTCATTCAATACCATGGCTAACAACCACATTCATTACCCTGTCCTCCTATGTCCCATGTCCCCTGATCTCTTTAGCCTTCAACTCCTTAAATTTAATTATTTATTTTATTCAATTCCCATGTTTAATCGGTAATATTTTATTATTAATGTTTAATGTTTTATGTGTCATTCCTAACTGTCACTATGTCATGTTGTCACTTGCGGGCAGAGCACCAAGGCAAATTCCTTGTATGTGAATATTTGGCCAATAAACATATTAATTAATTCATTCATTCAAATGTATTCAATCATTTGGCCACAATTGAATGCTGTGCTGGAACATTTATCCTCTTTGATCCTTTATGGCTTGCCAAGTGATCCCTGGTTCTGGACTCACCCGCCAACAGGAATATCCTTCCAGCATCCAATGCAACCATGACTTGATAAGTTTCAATGAGGTATCCCTCTCCTCCTTCCAAACTCAAACAGAAACAGCCTAATCATACCAACCTCACTTCATATATCAGTCCTGCCATCCCAGGAATGAGTCTGGTGAACCATTACTTCACTTGTTCCATTGTAAGAACTCTTTTCTCAAAGGACGAGATTAAACGTCACATAATCCTCCGTTCCAGTCTCGTCAAAGCCTCACTATATTCAGCTCCGTGATGCTTTATCTTGTTGTTAAGGACAATGTCATCAAACCATAAAATGTATGAACCAAGAGCTGGCACATAGGATTAGTACAGATTTGATAGCATGCAGATACAATCAGTTGTTAAGGCAAATGACACGTTATAATCACAACACAGAAAAATGCCTTTCAGCAACAGGTTTACAAGGTCATGCAAGTCTCAATGCTCACCATTGAGACAATAATCTGCTTTTCTGTTTTCACCATCAAAGTGGCTGATCTCACAATCCATATTACACCGGAACTGTCATAAATCAACCCACTCATTCAACCTGTCCAAATCACATTGGTACAGGTAGCCAAATACTTCACTGAAGGAGGTTTCAAATAGTGCTTTGGTGGGAGGAATGGGTTTGAGGAAGTCTAGCAATAAACATTTACAGACAACGATATTACAGGCAAGGACATGCAAAATAAATATAGGTCAGTATATTCAGGGGATTACAACCGCAACTAATGTAGGGAGGGGGTTTTCATACCCAAGTGACAATTTTACAGTGCATTCAGAAAGTATTCGGATCCCTTCACTTTTTCCACGTTGTTACATTACAGCCTTATTTTAAAATTGATTACATTTTTTTAATATAATCAATCTAAACACAATATCCCAGAATGAAGAAGCGAAAACAGGGGTTTAGAAATGTTTGCAAAGTAATTAAAAAGAAATAACTGAAATTTCACATAAGTATTCAGACCCTTTGCTATGACACTCAAAATTGAGCTTAGGTTCATCCTGTTCCATTGATTATCCTTGAGATGTTTCTACAACTTGATTGGAGTCCACCAGTGGTATTAACTTGATTGGACATGATTTGGAAAGGCACACACCTGCCTATATAAGGTCCCACAGTTGACAGTGTATGTCAGAGCAAAAACCAAGCCATGAACACGAAGGAATTGTCTGTAGACCTCCGAGACAGGATTGTGTCGAGACACAAATCTGGGGAAGGATATAAAACAATTTCTGCAGCATTGCAGGTCCCGAAGAGCACAGTGGCCTCTGTCATTCAAAATGGAAGAACTTTGGAACCACTAGGACTCTTCATAGAACTGAGCAATTGGGGAGAAGGGCCTTGGTCAAGAACCCAATGGTCACTCTGACAGAGCTCCAGAGTTCCTCTGTGTAGATGGGAGAACCTTCCAGAAGGACAACTATTTCTGCAGCACTCCACCTCTGCCTTTATGGTAGAGTGGCCAGACGGAAGCCACTCCTCCGTAAAAGTCACATAACAGCCTGCTTGGAGTTTGCCAAATGGCACCTAAAGGGCTCTCAGACCATGAGAAACCAAGATTCAACTAATTGGCCTGAATGCCAAGTGTCACGTCTGGAGGAAACCAGGCACCGCTCATCCCCTGACCAATACCATACCAACGGTGAAGCATGGTGGTGGCAGCATCATGCTGTGGGGATGTTATTCAGCAGCAGGAACTGGGAGACTAGTCGGGATCGAGGGAAAAATGAACAGAACAATTTCATCATTGATGAAAACCTACTCCAGAGCGTTCTGAGCCTCAGACTGGGGCAGAGATTTACCGCCCAACAGAACAACGATCCTAAGCACACAGCCAAGACAATGGATTAATGGCTTTGTGACCAGTCTATGAATGTCCTTGAGTGGCCCAGCAAGAGCACGGACTTGAACCCGATCGAACATCCCTGGAGGGACTGGAAAAAAGCTGTGCATCGACTCTCCCCATTTAACCTGACCAGAGCTTGATAGGATCTGCAGAGAAGAATGGGAGAAATTACCCAAATCCAGGTGTGCCAAGCTTGTAGCGCATACCCAAGAAGACTTGAGGCTGCCATTATTGCCAAAGGTGCCTCAACAAAGTACTGAGTAAAGGATCTGAATACTTAAATATCACTTTACATCAGTTATTTCTTTTTAATTACTCTGCAAAAATTTCTAACCATCTGTTTTTGCTTTTTTATTATGGGATATTGTGTGCAGATAAAAAATAAACAATTTTAGAATAAGGCTGTAATGTAACAAAATGTGAAAAAGGTGAAGGGGTCCGAATACTTTCTGAATGGACTGTACATAGAGGCATTGATCAACCTGGAGGAAAACAATCGGGCACGCAAGACTCACTGTAAATTGGGATATAGACCAGAGAAATTTGGACAATTTCAGATGTATTGAAGATCAGGGGTAAACTAGGGGAAACACTGGTAAAGCCTGTTTAGGCGTACCTCCGAATTCACACACTTTCAAGGAACAATGAGCTGGTCATGCTCAAAGTCACTGCTACACTTACGCGCGATGCAGAAAATCTACGATTGCAACGACCCAGCACGAATAACAAGAGAAGCGGTGCCGAAACATCGGTGAGCACAAGGGAAGCCAGGTTGCCCAGGATAAGGTGAGCAGAAGGACGAGCCTCGCACGCCCACTTCCCAGTGACAATGCATCATCCCGCCGCTAGTCTCGGCCCAGGGCACGGTGTGGGGGTCACAGGGGACCCGCCACCTGCTGGAAACCGAGACCCACTCAGACCCCGTCGTCGGGACCGTCACCGCAGTAGCTCGCACCCATCGCGCCAGGTCCCATCTCTTGCGACTTACCCTGGCTCGGTGGTGAGCAAGCGCCCAAATAGAGTAGAGGTGACCCCCACCACCTCGGCAACGGCCGGCGGTCAAAACCGCCAGAAAACGGCCGCCGACCGCCGCCATCCCGCGCCTCCCGCAGCCACTCGGCACGTGCGCAGAACCGCCTCCCGCGCGCGCCCGCCCCGCCCCCTCCTGCACAGAGGGGCTCGAGACCGGCAGCCGACCAATCAGGGCACGCGGAAGGTGACGTCCCGGCCACTCGGCCCGTCGGCCCCATGCTAGCTCTTTGACAGGGCTCTCGGACCATTCCCTTTTTATGTCTGGCGCCCTCTCAAACGCCTCTCCATCTTGCTGTTGACAATGCAAATGCTGGAAACACTCAGCACGTCAGGCAGCCTTTGTGCAAAGAGTGAAAAAGAGCTCAAGGCAGACACGGGAATGAGAGAAACACAGGGTTGCCAACATTGGGTGAGAAGATTGGATCTGAAGAAGGGTTTCGGCCCGAAACGTTGCATATCTCCTTCGCTCCTTAGATGCTGCTGCATCCGCTGAGTTTCTCCAGCCTTTTGTGTACCCTCGATTTTCCAGCATCTGCAGTTCCATCTTTAAAACATTGGGTGAGAGTTGGGAGTGAGAAATTGCGAGACCAAGCCCGAGGGAGCGTAGCGACCGGGGGGGGGGGTGTCCCCCCTTCCCCCCTTCCCCCCCTCCCATTGGTACGGAACTTTTGCATTTTTCAGCTTGAAATTGTGTAATATGGTGCATACTGTAGCGAGTCTTTTAACTTACACTTGAATACAATATATGCTTTAAATTTGATTAGCTATGAATAAGGTTAGAGTAAATTACATTCCTAATTGCATTCCACAGTAGAGCCCAGGCTCTGATCCATACGTGCAGCACATGAATGATCTTAGTGTATTCATGTATGGAAATCGGATTATAATCAAACACTTGGCCCATGTTGGCCAACCTGGGTCTCACTGCACACCTGGTACTACTCCTGGCCCTGACTCCAGTTGCATACCTTCTCTCATTCCTGTCCCTGAGACCAGCCCTACACCTGCCCCCCTATTCTACTCTGATCATAGCTGCTTACCTGCTTAGGTTCCCAGTGCTGAACATACCCCTGGTCCCAGCTTTGACTGCACACCTAGTACTATTCCAGACCTGGATGCACACTTGGCCTTGCTCCTAGCCCCTTTGCACTGACAATATATCTGGCCCACACATAAAGCCCCATATCTGACCCCCTGGACTTAACCTATTACGTTCAAGTCCACAGGTGCTTAGCTAATGCAGTAATCCTTTATGGGGCACTTCGCAGACCAAATTATGGATAACAAAATTTGCTACATTCATTGGCTTCCTTGTTATCTAACATGCTAGTCATTTTGTCAAAGAAGGCATCAATTGGTTGAACACAATTCCCATCCATAAAATTATACTCACTCAGCTGTATAAGTATTCTGATACCATTTCTTTCATTTTCGTAACAAACTGTCCTGAAGCTAATTACAAATCAATAACATTAGCCAACTCCGAAACATGAAGCACTGAGCATTGGGATCCAAACATCAGTTCCCTGCTCACATCTGGCAGTTCTCCATCTGAACCAGGGGCTGTGGAGCGTTTTTGAAAGTGGGGAGGCTGAGCGATCACTGATCACTGGCCTTGGGGGTACCCGGTGAGGGAGTGGAGCAGCCGAGTGGGGAGAGGGTGTGGAAGAAGGGTGTCCCCCTCTCCCAGGGTATGAACTTTTTGAAATTTGATGTATCAAATTTGAAAACTCATGTTTTAGTGCATTGTAGAAGTATGATTTCAATGTTTTTGTATGAAGTATTTTTAAGAGGTAACTTTTTAAGGGGTAACTTTATCCACACAAAGGGTGGTGGGTGTGTGGAACAAGCTGCCAGAGGAGGTATTAATGCAGGGACCATCCCAACATTTAAGAAACAGTTAGACTGATACATAGATAGGACAGGTTTGGAGGTATGGACCAAAAGCAGGTAGCGTAGCTGGGACATGTTGGCGGGTGTGGGAAAGTTGCGCTGAAGGACCTGTTTTCACACTGTATCACTCTATGACCACATTATACCTCCACCATGCAGAATGCTTCAAAATCAAGTGATCGAGTTTTATTGCCATGTACTCAAGCATAGAAACGTAGAAAATAGGTGCAGGAAAAGGCCATCGGCCCTTCGAGCCAGCACTGCTATTCAATATGATCATGGCTATTCATCTAGAATCAGTACCTCTTTCCTGTTTTCTCCCCATCTCCCTTGATTTTGTGAGCTAAATGTAACTCTCTCTTGAAAACATCCAGTGAATCGGCCTCCACTGCCTTCTGTGGCAGAGAATTCCACAGATTCACAACTCTCTGTGTGAAGAAAGTTTGTCCTCATCTCAGTCATAACTTGCTCCCCCTTATTCTTAAACTGTGACCCCTGGTTTTGAACTCCCCCAACATAGGGAACATTTTTCCTGCAGTTACAGTAAGTGAAAATCTAGCAGGCAAGCAGGATGCTTTCAACAACCATCCCCATTTGAAGTCCATTGTCTTCCACCGTTTCACCGCGGGGCTTGGTACTTACTTCCAGCAGCCACTGGTTGTCCTCCAACATGCGCCGAGCCTGATCCATGCTGGTCACCTGGCGAATTTGGCACAGACACTCTCACGGCAATGGCGCAATGCTTCCGACGCCTTGCACTGAGGCTGCTCCATGGCCGGAGCTGCAGTGAGCGACTCGCCAGCTCGGCAAACACTCGTTAGCCCCGCATCCCTCATCGACCCTAGTTAAGGCTCTCACCAGGTTCTCTTCTATATCCCGTAGCTCTGCTCTCACTCCCCATCTTCCCCCCCCCCCCCCCCCCCCCCCCCACACTCGTAACAAGGGCAGAGTCCCCCTTGTCCTTGCCTTCCACCCTAGCAGCCATCACGTACAACCGATAATCCTCCAACATTTTCGCCACCTCCAACGGGATCCCTCCACTGGCCACATCTTCCCATCTCCTCCCCTTTCAGCTTTCCACAGAGACCGCTCCCTCCGTAACTCCCTGGTCAATTCGTCCCTTCCCACCCAAACCACCCCGTCCCCTGGTACTTTCCCTTGCAAATGCAGGAAATGCTACACTTGTCGCTTTGCCTCCTTCCTTGATTCCATCCAAGGACCTAAGCAGTCTTTCCAGGTGCAGCAGAGGATCACCTGCACCTCCTCCAACCTCATCGATTGCATCCGCTGCTCCAGGTGTCAGCTGCTCTACATCAGTGAGACCAAGTGTAGGCTTGGCGATCGTTTCGCCCAACACCATCGCTCAGTTCGCAATTACCAACCTGATCTCCTGGTGGCTCAACACTTCAACTCCCCCTCCCATTCCGAATCCGACCTTTCTGTCCTGGGCCTCCTCCATGGCCCGAGTGAGTCCTACGCAAATTGGAGGAGCAGCACCTCATACTTCGCTTGGGTAGTTTACACCCCAGTGGTATGAACATTGACCTCCAATTTCAGGTAGTCCTTGCTTTCTCCCTCTTTCCCCTCCCCTTCCCAACTCTCTCACAGCCCACAGTCTCTACCCCTTTCTTCTTCTCGCGCCCCCCACCCCCTAGCCCCACATTGACCCGAAACGTCACCTATTCCTTCGCTCCATAGATGCTGCCTCACCCGCTGAGTTTCTCCAGCATTTTTGTCTACCATCAACAAAACCACAGTCACATCAGTGGAGTCATTTAAGTTGCTTGGAACCATCATCTCCAAGGATCTGAAATGGGGGGGCACCATCAACTCCACAGTCAAAAAGGCCCAACAGAGGATGTACTTCCTGCGGCAGTTGAGAAAACATAATCTGCTACAAGCAATGATGGTCCAGTTTTATACTGCCATCATAGTCTGTCTTCACCTCCATCATGGTCTGTTTTGGTTCAGCCACCCAGCATGACATCCGGAGGCTGCCGTGCATCGTTCGATCAGCCGAGAAGGTTGTTGGCTGCAACCTTCCCCCTCATTGACGAACTATACACTGCAAAGGCCAGGCAGCAAGCGGCTAAGGTCAGCCATGATCACATTGAATGGTGGTGCTGGCTCGAAGGGCCGAATGGCCTACTCCTGCACCTGTTGTCTCTGACCCCTCTCACCCTGGCCATAAACTCTTTGAAGTACTTCCCTCTGGGAGGCTACTCCGGACTGTCAAAGCCGCCACAGCCAGACATAAAAACAGCACTTTTTCAACAGTAGCAGCTCTATTCAAAAGCCAAAAGTCTGCATCCTCCTTTTGCTCTGGTATCTTATTTGATTCTTCACATGTTTAAGTTATAATGTTTTATTTTTAATTATCTACTGTATATCGTGTTGATATCCTTGCGAGCAAAGCAGCAAGGCAAATTCCTTGTATGTATACATACTTGGTTAATAAAAATGTATTCAATTCTTGGACCAATTTGTTCAAGGAGCTTGAATCTCGGTGAGTGACGAGAGTAGTAGGCCGGACTCTCGTTGAGTGGCAGGGCTAGCGGGCGGGGCTCCCGTTGAGTGGCAGGGCTAG
The DNA here is from genome assembly GCA_035221665.1 of Okamejei kenojei. Lineage (NCBI taxonomy): Eukaryota > Metazoa > Chordata > Chondrichthyes > Rajiformes > Rajidae > Okamejei > Okamejei kenojei. Next base: position 37,295,113 of record CM069142.1, read on the forward strand.
CGGGCGGGGCTCTCGTTGAGTGGCAGGGCGAGCGGGCGGGGCTCCCGTTGAGTGGCAGGGCTAGCGGGCGGGGCTCTCGTTGAGTAGGAGCGCTAGTGGGCGGGGCTCCCGTTCAGTGGCAGGGCTAGTGGGCGGGGCTCCCGTTGAGTGCAGGGCTAGCGGGCGGGGCTCTCGTTGAGCAGGAGCGCGTGGGCGGGGCTCCCGTTGAGTGGCAGGGCTAGCGGGCGGGCTCCCGTTGAGTGGCAGGGCTAGCGGGCGGGGCTCCCGTTGAGTGGCAGGGCTAGCGGGCGGGGCTCTCGTTGAGTGGCAGGGCGAGCGGGCGGGGCTCCCGTTGAGTGGCAGGGCTAGCGGGCGGGGCTCCCGTTGAGTGGCAGAGCGGGCGGGGCTCCCGTTGAGTGGCAGGGCGAGCGGGCGGGGCTCTCGTTGAGTGGCAGGGCTAGCGGGCGGGGCTCTCGTTGAATAGGAACGCTAGCGGGCGGGGCTCCCGTTGAGTGGCAGGGCTAGTGGGCGGGGCTCCCGTTGAGTGGCAGGGCTAGCGGGCGGCGCCGGCTCGTCTCATCCCAACGAGGGAGGCGGACCAGCGGCCTGTAGTTCCCGCCGCTGCCCGCTGGCCGCGCTGTCATCGCCCTCCCGGCTCCACCTCGCTGGCGGGCTGGCGGTGCGCAGCGGGAAATGAGGAGCGACGGATCAGCGGGACTTACGCGACGGCGGCGGCGGCAGTGAGCCGGCGCGGCTGGGCGACCATGGCGGCGGAGGGCCCAGGCCTCGGCTTGGCGGGTGGTGGCCCCAGCGTGGCCGTAGGAGCGGCGCCGCTGGCCCGGAGTTTGGAGCGGGCGCTGGCCGAGGCCGCGGGCTCGGGGACCCTGGGCTTGAGCGGCCGCAAACTGAAGGAGTTCCCGCGGAGCGCGGCCGGCCACGACCTCAGCGATACGGTGCAAGCAGGTGCGTGACAGGCAGCAGTAACAAACTGAACTAAATAATCGGCAGCTCGGACATTGACAGCAGTGAGACTTTATACAACGAGCGGCAACTTTGCTGTGAGAGGCGTTAACTTGTTGTAACTTGTATAACTGTAATGACCACTGCTGATATGGTATTTGCTGGTGTGTCCAGACCCAACGATTTTAACTGCTGTAACGGTGACTAGTATAACTATTCCTGGGTACATGCAATCACTAAACATGTGCAGTCTGTGAGGGGTCATGATCAGGTGAACTATGTAATTAATATGAGTATGACTAGCACTGGATGCAGGAGATCGCTAAACATGTGGTGTCTGCGATAGGTCAGCTGACCAGCTGTGGGGCCAGTGTGGATGGTCGGTGAGTATTTGCTCACCCCAACCCCTGCCTGAGCCCTGGGGTATTTTGTCTAGCTGCCATGGGAGCAGGGTCTTTGGCGCATAGAGTCTGTGCCAACCATCGATACTAGAGTAAAATAACAACAGGACTGTACAGAGGTGGTCGGGAGAGGCAGAGGAACATCTCCAGGACTGCTTGGAGTCTGTAGACTGGGCAATGTTCAAGGACTTGGCAACGGATCAGAATGAATATGCCACAGTGGTTACAGACTTCAGAAGGAAATGTGTGAAGGACTGCGTTCTAAAACCTTCTGAGTGTTTCCTAACCAGAAGCCTTGGAAGCCATGAGATCCACATTCCGGGCATTCAGGTCTCATAAGAAGTCCAGATACGACCTTGGTAACGCCATCAAAAAGGCCATAAGGGACTATTACTCTAAGCTGGAGGATGAGATGGATGTTTGGCAGCTGTGGCAGGGCTTGAATGCCATCACCTCCTACAGGCAAAATCAGGAGACAGCTCAAACGACAGCGAAACATCACCCCTTGACGCGCTCAATGTGTTCTACGCACGGTTCGATAGGGAGAACAATGATGTGTCTTCCCGAGCCCTCATTCGCCCTGACGGTGTTACAGTCACAGAGACCAATGCCAGAAGATCCTTCAGGGGGGTGAACCATCGGAAAGCAGCTGGACCTGATGGTATACCCGGTCGAGTTCTCAAGACCTGTGCAGATCAACTGGCGGGAGTTTTTGCAGACATTTTCAACCTCTCACTTCTGAGGTTCCCACCTGCTTTAAGAGGGCATCAATATTACTGGTGCCCAAGAAGAGTAAAATGACGTGCCTCAATGACTATCGACCACTGGCAGTAACGTCTGTGGTGATAAAGTTATAGTTGGTTATAGTGCACCAACTCCTACCTCGACCCACTACAGTTCGCATACCGCCAGAACAGGTCAATGGAGGATGCAATTTCACTGGCTCTCCACTCCGCATTGGACCACTTGCACAATAAAAACACTTACTTCAGGCTGTTTAAAGACTACAGCTCAGCGTTTAATATCATCATCCCATCCAAGCTGGTTACCAAGCTCACGGAACTGGGCCTCTGCGTATCCCTCTGCAATTGGATCCTCAACCTCCTCATCCACAGACCACAGTCTGTTCAAATGGGCGGAAACACTTCATCCTCAGTAACAATTAGTACAGGAGCACCTCAAGGCTGCATGCTCAGCCCCCTGCTTTACCCACTCTATACCCATGACTGCGTAGCCAGACATAGTGCGAACTCCATTGTCACGTTCGCCGATGACACCACTGTTGTTGGACGAATCACAGATGGGGACGAGTCAGAGTATAGAAGTGAGATCGACCGACTGACCAAATGGTGCCAGCACAACAACCTGGCTCTCAACATCAGTAAGACCAAGGAACTGGTTATGGACTTTAGTAGAGGAAGGATGAGGACCCACAATCCTGTTCATATTAATGGGACGATGGTGGAGAGGGTCAATAACTTAAAATTCCTGGACATGCATATTTCCGAAGATCTTTCCTGGACCCAGCACACCGATGCAATTATGAAGAAGGCATATCAGCGACTCTACTTCCTGAGAAGATTCTCCTAAACTTCTACAGGTGTGTACGGTAGAGAGCATTCTGACTGGTTGCATCGTGGTCTGGTTCGGAAACTTGAACGTCCAGGATCGAAAAAAAAAACAAGAAGTTGTAACCACTGCCCAGTCCATCACCCGCTTTGACCTCCCCACCGTCGAAGGGATCTATCGTAGTCGCTGCCTCAAAAAGGCAGCCAAAATCATCAAATACCCACATTATCCTGGCCACACACTCATTTCACCATTGCCATCAGGAAGAAGGTACAGGAGCCTGAAAACTCTAATGTCCAGGTTCAGGAACAGCTTCTTCCCTACAGAAATCAGGCTATTCTACACAAAAACAAACAAGCTCTCAGCTCTGAACTGCAAAAGTCTATATTATTATTGCACAATATTTGTTATTTATTGAAATTTTTCTTTTTTTTCTCTTCCTGCATTATGTACTATGTTTACATATTCACATATTCTGTTGTGCTGCAGCAAGTAAGAATGTCATTGCCCCATCCGGGACATATTACAATTAAACATGTTGACTTGACATGTTGGATGAACTTAGTGAGTCAGCCATCATTTGTGGAAACAGAGGGATGGTCGCTGTTCTAGGCCAGTACCCTGCATTAGGACTGAGCTTGCAGTTAATCACGTGTGCACGTATAAAGTGTGCATTTCTTTGTTGCCAAGATGGTACCACAGAGATTGGTGCTGGTGCCTCAACATATTCCAGCGTACGTAATTGACTTGGAGGAAGATATTGAAAATGTGGTTGCTACGCTTCCAAGTGATACAAAGAGGACTCGTGGAAGCCAGAAAGGGATAGGGGTAAAATTACGTACTGGAACCACTCGGGTTAGGCAGCACCTCTGGTGAAGATGGACAGTTGACGTTTCGCGTCGACCATAAATGTCACTTATCCATGTTCTCCAGTGATGTTGCCTGACCTGCTGAGTTACTCTACCACTTTGTGTCTCTCTCTGTAAACCAGTATCTGCAGTCCCTTATTTCTACAAGGGATTTAGATAATTTAGTCAGTGGGAAAAGATCTACCAAATGGGTTTAACAGGGCTCTCACTTAACCTTTTTTCTCTGTTTCCAGTCGGGCATCCTAGGCAGCTTTTTAGGTTACCAAATGACAGTTTAGCTGGTCATTTAAGACGGCGTGCGATAATGTGCTCAGACGAAGTATGTTGTTACCAGTCGGAATTATGCTCAGTGAAGCATTCAGATATTATTTCTGCTTCAAATAAAGTCACAAACTAAACATATTCACCAATCAAGACATGATATATACCACAATGACATGCAGCAAAATTATAATACAGTATCTCAACTCTTTTTACACGTTGCAATGAATGCAATTTCTATTATTTCTTTCCACTTCCAAACAAAAATGTGGTTGGATTATTCAACGTATGATCAACCTCGGTGAGACCAAGCGCAGTTTCTATTATTTCTTTCCACTTCCAAACAAAAATGTGGTTGGATTATTCAGCATATGATCAACCTCAGCACTTCAACTCCTCCTCCCATTCCGAATCCGACCTCTTTATCCTGGGCCTTCTCCATGGCCAGAGTGAGGCCCACCACAAATTGGAGGAACAATACCCCATATTTCGCTTGGGTAGTTTACACCCCAGCGGTATGAACATTGGCTTCTCCAATTTCAGGTAGTTCTTGCTTTCACCCTCTTTCTCCTCCCATTCCCAGCCCCCCCACACTTTCCCCACCCACTCCCTACACATTAGGGCCAATTTTACAGAGACAAGTTAACCTACAAAGCCAATGCGTCTTTGGGATGTGGGAGGAAACCCACATGCTTGCAGAGAGAATGTGCAAATTCAACACAGACAGTGCACGAGGACAGGATCAAACACAGATCTCTGGCGTGAAGCAGCAAGTCGACCAGCTGTGCCACTATATTTTGTTTATCAACACACAAAAAATTATACGTTGATAACTTTGGTTACTGAAAAAAAGAAATGATCTATTTTAAGTCTTAAATCTCTAACTGACGCTATGTCCCCCTTTACAGCTACTGTATGTTTAAATTCAGTTCAAGACTATGGGGGAGTACATTGGGGGACATAGCGTCATGTAGAGATTTTAGACTTAAAATGGATAATTTCCTTTTTTTTAGTACCAAGTACATTGGCAATAAAGTTGCTGCCTGAAAGTGCCGGAGACCCAGAATTGATTCTGAATATGGGTGCTGTCTGTATGGAGTTTGGTCCTTTCCCCTTTGATCGCATGGTGTTTTCTCCGGGTGCTCTTGTTTCCTTCCACATTCCAAAGGTGTGCAAGAACCTTTTTCAGACCCAACCCGAAACGTAATATTTTCCTTTTGTCCAGAGATTCTGTCTGACCTGTTGAGTTACTCCAGCTTTTTGTGTCTATCTTCAGTTTAAACCAGCATCTGCAGTTCCTTCCTCTACACACACGGTACTATACGATAGAACTTTATTTGTGTGTGTGTGCTTATATAGTTATATATTCATATATAAATATACACTGTTTTGTTTTCTCGTTTATAACATTGTTTACAGAGTACTATGTTTACATATTCTGTTGTGCTGGTGAAAGTAAGGATTTAATTGTTCTAACTGGGACGTGAGAGAATAAAACACTCTTGACTTATGTCGCTAATGTGTGGGATAGAACGTGGTCGGCGTGGACTCGGTGGGCCAAAGGGCCTGTTTCCACGCTGTATCTTTAAATTAAATTAAACTAAAAACACTAAAACCAGAGGGAGTCTAAAGAAGGGTCTCTACCCGAAACGTCACCCAATTTCTTCTATCTGGCTGCTCCATGGAGTACCCCCGTTAGAGCATGGAATAGTCTTCACCCTACCATAGTTACCCAACCAGATGCAACTAAATTTAAGGTAGCTCTTTTTTCCCAAGATCCCTTTTTTTTCCTTAAGTCCAAGTTAAGAGAGTTTTATTGTCATGTGTCCCAGATAGGACAATGACATTCTTGCTTGCTGCAGCACAACAGAATATGTAAACATAATACAAAACAGGAGATAAATGTTCAGTGTGTCTATATACCATAGACCATATATATACACAATAAATAAACAGATAAAGTGCAATAGACTGTTATTGTTCAGAGTTTGGAGTTTGGTGGTGGACTCTCCACCACCTCCAGTTAAAATTCCATTTGGAATATTTCTGGAGGACCAGGAAACCAAGAAGCAAGAGTTATTCCAGCTCTAGGGAGTGATTCTGCGTTGGGTTTCAGCGGTTGCGGCAAGGCGACGACCAGACAGCAATGGCGGCCAGATCTTCCACAATGCAAAGGGAGGGAGAATGTGCCCAGCGCCGACCAGTTGCCGTGGCAGTGCGCATGTGCAGGGCAGCCGATGATGTGCTGGCCGTGGTTGTGCGCATGTGCTGGGGGAGGATGCGCAGGCCGTGGCAGTGTGCATGTGCAAGGCGGCCGGCCGTGCCGGCGGACGAGTAGCGAGCGGAGCTTCTCTTCAAGTTTGCCCGGCGGGACTTTAGGTGGCCATTGGCAATCGTTAATTTCGAGCCCTGGTTTAATATTGGAAATTCTCTAAGTGTGATGGAGTCATCTAAATGGTGTGAGATTGCAGAGTTTTGATACACATAATTTGTCCTGACACATAATTTGCAAAAGGCAAACAAATATTTATGTACAGCAAGTAATTAGGAAAGACGAAATGCTGGAGTAACTCAGCGGGACAGGCAGCATCTCTAGAAAGAAGGAATGGGTGACGTTTCGAGTTGAGACCCCTCAGACTGATGTGAGAGGAGGGGGCGGGACAAAGATAGAATGTAGTCGGAGACAGACTAGTGGGAGAACTGGGGAGAGTATGGAGAGAGAAAGTAAGGGCTATCTGAAGTTAGAGAAGTCAATGTTCATACCGATGGGGTGTAAACTACCCAAGCGAAAGATGAAGTGCTGTTCCTCCAATTTGCGCTGGGCCTTACTCTGACAGTGGAGGAGGCCCAGGACAGAAAGGTCAGATTGGGAATGGGTGGGTGGTTGAAGTGCTGAGTCACCGGGAGATCGGGTAGGTTAAGACGGACTGAGCGGAGGTGTTCAGCGAAACGATTGCCAAGCCTGCGCTTGGACTCGCCTATGTAGAGAAGTTGACATCTGGAACAGCGGATATAGTAGATGAGGTTGGAGGTGGTGCAAGTAATTAGGAAAGCCGACTAATGTTGTTTATTGCTGGGGTGGTTTCTCTTCAATTGTATACAAGATGGGTTATATCATTATCTGGAGTGCTGACTTTTAATTTAAGGTGTTGGAAGCAGTTTGGAGAGGATTTTCTAGACCAATATTTTCAAAAGGTGAGTTTTCTGAGGAGAGGTTAAGCAGACAATGTTTGTATCTGTTGGTTTAAAAAAAAAGGTAGAAGAAATTTGATAAAGTGCATAAGATCCAGAGGGATTTGACAGTATAGTTGCGGACATTATGTTTACTTATGGGAGAATATAGAATTTAATTTGACAATCTAGTAGTAATGGGTCATCAATTTAGATGTGGTGATGGGACTTTAGACTTTGGAACTTTCTCCCCTTAGGGCAGTGCAAGCAAAATCTTTGATATTGGATTTTTGACAAACAAATGTTCAGGAAAGAACTGCAGATGCTGGTTTCCCCCCTTCGGACGGCCATGCTTGTGTGAGATTTCTGGATTGCGGTTGTTGTTTTGATTGGTACACCAGGAAGGATATAATTGTTTCAGAAATAGTTTAACAAATGTACATTAGATTAACCTTTGGGATCAGGGATTTATCTTGTGAAGAAAGATTTTGCTTTCTGTAGTTTAGAAAGATTAGAAGTGATCTAATTTCAGACCAGCGCACAGAGGTCAGCCCCTGAGAACCAAGGTGAGAAACTTCCCTGATGCTCTATCTCCACCCACACACTAGGGTTAATTTACAGCAGCCATTTAACCTACCAATCCACATGTCTTTTGAATGTGCAATGAAACCAGAGCATCTGGGAATTCCCTGTGGTCACAGGGTGAATCTACAAACTCCACACGGACAACACTTTAGAGTAGGATTGAAACCTGGTCACTGGAGTTGTGAGGCAGCAGTTCTACCGGTTGAGCAACTTTGGTACCTTCCTCGGTCTACATTATAGCCCTGTCCCACGGTACGAGTTCATTCCAAGAGCTCTCCCGAGTTTAAAAAAAATCAAACTCGTGGTAAGCACGGAGAATGAACGTAGCTCGGGGACGTCTCTTAGCTCTAATGGAAGGTACTTGGGAAGACTCGCTAACAGCAGGTAAGCACGGGAAGACTCGTGAAGATTTTTCAACATGATGAAAAATGTCCACGAGAGCCCCGAGTACCGACGAGTGGCCATTACCGTAAATCTCCGAGTTCGAATCAGGGCAAACTCGGGAGAACTCTTGGAATGAACTTGTACCGTGGGACAGGGGTTTAAATACACAGATGTTACATATTGTACGTGATGCAGTCTGGCCCTCCATTTATAACCGAAGCCACGAAGACCAGAAACCGGAGAGAAGGGAACCGGTGACGACAGACATCAAGGAGCAAGTCTGATAGAGTGAACCGGGGACTTGCCTCTGTGCCCTCAAGATCAGCTGGGGAGGCGACCCCTGGACGGGCACGGAGAGGGATCCTGATTGAGACGTCCAAAGGCGGCGATGCTGGAAGCCCTGCAACAGTCTGGGGCTCGCTGGATCGGGCACTGCTCATAAGACCTGGAGCACAGACTGGACTTTGAAAATGACGCCAGATTTTGGCACTGTTTTAGAAACATAGAAACATAGAAAATAGATGCAGGAGTAGGCCATTCGGCCCTTTGAGCCTGCACCGCCATTCAGTATGATCATGGCTGATCATCCAACTTAGTATCCTGTACCTGCCTTCTCTCCATACCCCCTGATCCCTTTAGCCACAAGGGCCACATCTAACTCCCTCTTAAATATAGCCAACAAACTGGCTTCAACTACCTTTTTCAAACGCCAATCAACGTTCCAGGTTTTTTGCATGCAGTCTCAGTAGCCTATTTCTGTACACTTTGCTAACCGGGGATTGTGCTTGGGTATGGCAGTACGTTACTGAACGGTGTGCAAAAAAATAATTTCACTGTGCGATTGCACGTGCGACAACAAAGCACCATTGAAATACTCCAACTTCTTCCAGATACTGTCTTACGATGTTGCCTGTATTATGTGCATGAGCCTGCAAATTCTGGCTTAAAGGCAAGAGTGGGAGCATGTGTGTGCGTTTTACGGCCCCAGACAAGGTTGGACAGTCGGAACCCAAGCTTCACTAGAACCCAAATGTCCCGGGGAGCCTGCGGTGAAGTCGGGCGGCGAGGCCTGTCTAGACAGAAGGAGCCTCGCTGATTGCAGTGGGGAGAAAGCTTGAAGAGAGGTGGGATCAGAACAAACCGTGGCGAGTGATGACTCTGAAGAAGGGTCTGGACCAAAAATATCACCTGTCCATGTTCTCCAGAGCTGCTGTCTGACTCGCTGAGATGCTCCAGCACTTTGTTATTTTTGTAAACCAGATTCTGTAGTTTCTTATGTGGGACTCCCTATAGCTGGATAGGATTTTATTGATGTCACTTAAGGGAAGCAGGTTCTGCTGCGCTGACCACATGTACATCACCACTACATTAAGCAGTTTCTCTCTGCTTCAAATTGGTGGCCATGTGTGTGATTAAAGCAGAAGGAAACTGGTGCTCTTCAATCCGGAGGGCAGTGCACCCAGTTGGTCCTCAATAGCAGTTTTCTCGACCGATTCTGTTGAATGGGATATGACATTATATTTAATTTCACTCGGCAGATTGATTTAATAATCTTAGCCAGTGTCTAACGCATCTCAGCTGCTATTTGATTCCTACTTGCAATCCCGGATATATCTGGTCGATCACAAGCTCCCTAATTCTTTTGTGGGATTGTTGCCATTTAAAAATAAAGCTGTTATTTTCCACCAGGTGCAAAGTGGAAGGATCTAAACTTGCTTGGATTTCCCAGAAGTAATCTGAAATTCCAATCAGAGAGTTATTGTTTTTGATCTTCATTCTGGTACCAGAATAATTGTCCCGTGAATCCGTAGATAAAGATTGATAAAACATTGAGGCTGCACTTGGAGTATTGTCCACAGTTTTGGTCACTGTACTATAGAAAATATGCGAAGGAGTAGAATATATAGATTTAAGGTGAAAGTAAATGGGAAAGATTTAATGTGAACTTGAAAGGTAATTTTTTCCCCACAGAGGGTGGCTTTCTAAAATGTAGGAAGGAACTGCTGATGCTGGTTTAAACTGAAGATAGACACAAAAAGCTGGAGTAACTCAGCAGGACAAGCAGCATCTCTGGAGAGAAGTACTAGTTTGACTGACATTCTCAAAGCATGTCATTAATCAGCTGTTGAGCAATACTGGATCCTCAATCCTTGGGCTACACTAAAGGTTTTGCTGCATTCTTGCTGTGAATGGTGTTTAAAATGCTGCAAATAGTATGCCTGCCCTCATTCCACAACTTATAGCCTTGAGCCTGGAGATAAAGGAATTTGGGGAACAAAGGAACATCTTCAATGTTGCAACTAATGATTGCGAAATGGAAATGTTGTGCTTCAGGGGAGTTCTGCACTTGTCGAATAACTGAAATCGATGGAGTAACATTGTTGTCAAGCAAGGCAATACTTTGCATCTGGTGAGGATGTTTTAGGCAGAAGATGTGTTAGACTCTGACCTTCCCCCTCTATTGGGTCCTCACTTCCCAAGCCTAGGATAAGGTCTGCCTTGCCATGATGTGTTTTGAAAATGTACAGGAGCACTGAAGATGTTATGTTAATAATTTTTCTCTTCCAATTCACTATTATTAAAAAATAAACCATAACATTTTGCAAATATATAATGCATCAAATTCAAAAGAAAGTCACTGTTCATTGTGATATAATAGAACTCACTTAGAAATAATTTTTGCTATGCTGATGTAAATTGTATCTTTCCTTGCAACGTTCAATAGTAGTGGTTCACACATGATGTTTCCTGTACTGAGGAGAACTGCACTGGAGAAGTGGAGCTGTGGTTCTCCACTTTGCGGTGTCCCCAAAAGGTTTTATCATCCCGGGGGGCTTCACAGCAGCTGTTACTTGGTCTTGTTGGAGTTTTCTAAATCTGATTGTAGCTCCAAGAAGCAAACCACTTTGCTTGTGGGTCACTTTAACATTCTAGAGTTGGATTGCATGACTCCCAAACTGAGCCCAATCTCAAACCATCATGTTTCATAAGTGTTTATTGATTATAGGACATGTGTATTAAATTGGCCAAGTCTTGATCCTATTGTGAACCGGGACTACAGGGTAAATCGGTCTAAATCCAGGAAATCTGTAAGGTGACACTGCTGGAATGTGACAGCATGCAAATTACTTCTGGGTCTGCAAATTCCATCTTTCCCTATTCCGAGGAACCTGTTGTGTATGTACTTTAAATCCCAGGGAATCTGTCAAAAGAATATTCTGGTGCCGGCCTGAAGCAGGGGCATGTCAGGCCTCTGCATTCTGCATCTGCTTTATCTTAACATGCCAGACGCATCGGTCTGAGGACCAAGGTTGACTACGTCAGAGAGGTTCTGTTGCTGTGGTGTTAGTAAAACAGCCATCACCAACAACTATATTGAAATTGGCTTTGCAGCTTGAAGTATATCCTCCCAGAGCAGTCAATGTACTAATATTTGCAGGGGAGTTGGTGAGCAAATATGTTTCTTTAATTATGCTATGAAAGGCCTTGCTGTAATCTTTGGTGTGATTGGTGGTTGGCATCCTTTTGACAAAGGACAATATAAAATTTGGGTGGAGATGACATAAATTATGTATTAATCAGATATATAATTTGGTTCTTATTTGCATGCAGCCACAGAGAGGAATTCCATAATTTTTCCAGAAGTAATTGAGTGACAAGACTGAAAGAATCATCTAAGTCAGGATAGTAGCATCTCTTGTGATTCGGTCCTTTTTCAGCACTTGGAATTGTTTTTAATAATTTTATTTAAACAAGCTTTAAGGGAGCAACATTGTGGGCACCTTTTGCTATTTGTTGACAGCTCGCAAAATGATTACATTTGAAAATTACTTTTTCTACAAGGACATTTTGGTCTTCATTGAACTGATTTGCTGGAATTGTAATTTTATAATGTCCTGTTCAAACTCCACAGTAGTTTCCTGTTCACACATGCAGTTATTATTGTACAAACAATTATAACTGCTGGCGAAGAACAGAATGCTGGAGATATCAGCAGGTTGGGCAGCATCTATAAAAAGTGAAATGGTTATAGTATAAATTCCTTTTCCCTTCACATATACTGTATGACTTGCCGTGTATCTCCAGTAGTTTCTGTAAGTTGTAATTGTAAAAGGTCCCGTTCACACAGCTGATTGCGAATGGACAATATCGAACATACTCCTGTGATTGTGCATGCCCAATTTACACACAGTAATTAGGCAATGTTCAACGCTCATAAGCAATTGCAGTTATGTATTTGCTGCGTATTCATTTGATACAGATGTAATTTTGCACTTTTGCATTCTCAGAACCAGCTCTAATCGTTCAGGCACAAGTCCCATTTTCCCCTTGCCTCTTCTCTTCTTCAGTGCTGAGTCTAGCTTGTGCTATCAACACTCAGTCGATGCTCAGACATTCCCTCCCTAAAACATTCTCTATAATATTTATTGAAACTTATTTCTGTAATCCTTTCTTTTAGTTACAGATCTTGTGAGGTGCTTTAGGACATTTTTTCAACGATAATGTGATTGCATAAGGGTATGTTGCTATATCAGAACTCGAGGTCCTAGCTCTTTGTTTGGGGTCTCCCAACAGTAGGAAAGTAAGCAATGCACGGTGCTCACATAAGCGAATTGCTTTAATTTTGCTATAACCTTGTTGCCGCTCAATGTTGATGATTTAATTAGCAATGATAACGCTAAAAGATCCAAATAAATAAATGATCAGAGGTGCTGACCGTGGCAATCGCATAGGTTTTTTTTTAGACTTTCTGATAATCACTGCAGTTGGAAGGAAGATTACAAGTTCAAGTATTTTAGTACTGGTAACAGATTACTGTTACAACAGTACTAAACAGGATACTAGAACCATGCTTTAAAGCAATAGTATGGAGATTGCTGTGAGTAGGTCAGCCATGACAAAACAAATAAAAGCGAAACATGTCCAATATTGTGAGTGTGAGGAGACAACTGAATATTGAACTTATTTTTAATCCTTCATGGTGCATTTTGTTGGCAAAACACAATTTTGGCAGAACGCATCTTTTGGCAAGTATCGTCCAGCAAAAATAAAGGAAAGATTAAAAAAATGTTCGTCCAGTGAAGATTAAAAAAAACTTTGAACAGTGAGTAACTGTAAAATGAGGTGGACAAAACATTGTTGGATTGCTGGTTTATGAAAAGCAGTAAGCACAAGTGTAGAAGCAGTGAGCATTTGGAAATGAGCATTGTGCATCACTTGCATCAGAGCATTATGTGCACTTTCAATTGAAGAAGTTTCGTATTGAAGAATTCATTTGTCAGAGTTAGTGCACGTGCAGATCCAATGGATGATTTCCATAGTCAGTGTCTTAGCAGCACAGAAACAGACCCTTTGGCCCACTGAGTCTGTCAACTATCAAGCACTCAGTTAGACGTGGGAGAAAACTGAGCACCCCTGTGGAAACCCACTTGGTTACAGGGAGAGCATGCAAACTCCACACAGACAGTACCTGAGGTCAGGATTGAACTGGGTGGATGGAACTGCATCTCCTTCTGAGTGAAGATTATGTTTTTTTCTTATGCACATATATCCCCCAGCCAAGTGTTAGATAATTTACTTAGTACTATTTTACATTTAGCTTGAATTTATTCAGGTGGAGTGATAAAAATGTTCTGTTCCTTGGAGATATCAGCATTTTATCCCAGCTGACTTTGGATGCAGTTGGTGAGGAAGGTTATGTGGGACATGCTGCCTATTGGCCCAGCCAGTTCTTATGATTGTACTACAATATAGTAATGTTTTTTTTTATACCAGATTTTTCCTCCTTAAATCTGTTCACGAGTGGATGAGATTGAATTCATCAAGGTTGCTTGGTGCATGCAGATTAATTTCAAATCATTGCACATATTTTCAAACATTATATTATGTAAACTAGAATGTCGAAGTAGTTATGGAATCAAAACGAGCACCTTAATCATTTATTTTGCTATCCACATTGTGACAGATGTACAAGAATGCAAGGTTTGGCTCCTGCATTTCTGAAGCTGCTCTTGTTTTCATGCAAAAAATATTGCATTTGAAGTGTACACCACTAAGCACAATGCAGATACAGTGTGAACCTGTGTTCTCGGGATATCCACAACAGGAATCTCTGAATGTGTTCATTGATCATGTAACATCTAACTGGATTGGAGAAGGAGCATGCAGGGGCAGTGCTGCTGTGTTTTGGTTTATTGTCACATGTACCGAGATACAGTGATTAGCTTGTTTGTGTGCTGTCCAGGCAAATCATCCCATACTATGAGTATATCAGCATAGTGTGAGAAAGAAGTACAATGCAGAATTGTGTCACAGCTGCAGAGAGACATCAGAAAAAGTGAAATGACAATAATATGGTAGATTGGAAACATAGAACAACACAGTGAAGGAACAGGCCCTTCCGCCCACAATGTCTGAGCTGAACATGATGCCAAGACCAACCGTTATCTGCCTGCACATAATCTGTGTCTCTGCATTCTCTGCATATCCATGTGCCGATCCAAAATTCTCTTAAATGCTACTGTCGTATCTGCCTCCATCACCACCCTGGCAGCACTTTACAGGCACTCACCACTGTGTGTAAAAAAAACAACCTCTCCTTTAACTTTGCCCCTCTCTCCTCCTTCAGAACATGTGCTGCAGTATTTGATATTTCCATCCTGGGAAAAAGGTTCTGACTGTCTACCCGACTAGGCCTTGGTAATTTTATATACTTCTCGGGTCTTTTGGCACATTGGCCTTCATCAGTCAGAGCATTGAGTATAGAAGTTGGGAAGTCATGTTGCAGTTGTATAAGACGTTGGTGAGACCGCATTTAGAATATTGCGTTCAGTTCTGGGCACCATGTTATAAGAAAAATATTGTCAATTGAAAGGGTTCAGAGAAGATTTACGAGGATGTTGCTGCTGGGATTAGAGGGTGTGAGCTATAGGAAGAGGTTGAGTAGGCTGGGTCTCTATTTGTTGGAGCACAGGAGGATGAGGAGTAATCTTATAGAAGTGTATAAAATCATGAGAGGAATAGATCGGGTAGATACACACAATCCCTACCCAGACTAGGGGAAGCAAGGACCAGAGGACATGGGCTCAAGGTGAAAAGATTTAATAGGAATATGAGGTGTGACATTTTCACACAAAGTAGCAATGTTACAAAATTTTGAGATTTCAAAAATCAAGTCTGCAATTTATGCCATCAGATAAAGCATAAAAAGTTTAATTTGACACCTAATTCACTTTCATATCTTCAGTATTAAAAAGATTATGGCCATTTTCATACTCGGAAATTAGCAACTTGTTTCCTATTGCTTTTCTATTGACTTAACACAAAAGTTGTGATCAAGGACAGTCAAAAGCCCATAACTTTCTTAAAAATTAAGAGAACTGAAATAAATTTTCAGTTATTATAGATTGAAGTATTCTGAAACACATATGAAACAATCTTACTTGGATGACCTGAAATTAAAGCATATAATTAGTTAGTTACCCAATTGTAGCTAATTACAAAATTCAATTACTAGATCTAAACATCTATCCATTTCTTAAGAACAAATTTAAAAAAAATTTAAAGCTTAAGTGTCCAATTAACATTCCCACAATAATTAACAATATAACATGATTTTTAAATCTAATTGTCATTAATTTATAGGTCAAATTGAAGGAATTCAGTGTTTCATGCCCATAAATTAATGGGCATTTTAAACAGCTTGCGAGTGGGATTTTCTGGAACGCGATGGATTAGAACGTTGCGGTTGCGGTGAATTTAAACCCCATATCAGCAGGAAAAATTCTGCCGGTTCGTATGGAGACTAAATCACTGTTTTGCACATTAAATATTGATTAAAGTCATCTTAAAGTCATCAGGTTTATATGTAAAAATAAACAGCTTTCATTTACCTGTCCCCTACGTAAAATCCGTCCCCCTTGTCAGCGTTCACAGCATTAGGAGCTAATTTTTATTTTACTCCAGCGCTGAAATAGTCGGGCTATTTATTAAAAAAAATTAACTTACCGGCTGTCGGAACGAATCTCCAGAAATAGATCGCACTCCGACAAAAGAAAGCTCCGGATGGCAAGGGGGAAACCGCATTTTAACCCCGCCCCCCCCTTAAAGGCGCCAAAGTCGCGCACATGGCCAGCGGCAGAACTGCAGCACCGCTAAAGGTAAGTTTTGTAACATACCTACACAAAGGGTGCCAGAAGAGGTAGTTGAGGCTGGGACTATCCCAACAGGTAGACAAGTACATGGATTGGACAGGATTGGAGGGATGTGGACCAAGCGCAGGCAGCTGGGACTAATGTAGCTGGGACATGTTGGCCAGTGTGGGCAAGTTGGGCCAAAGGGCCTGTTTTCACACTGTACCACTCTGACTCCCCTCAACCTCTTTCATTTCAGAAAAAAAAATCCAACTCTGTCCAACCTTTTCCCGGAGAAAATACCCACTAATCAAGGAATGATTCTGGTAAAACTCCTCCGCACCCTCTCTAAATGTCCCACATTCTTCTTGTAATGGGATGACCAGAACTGCACACAATACTGTAAATGTGGCCTTATCAAAGTCCTGTCAAGCTATACCATGATTTCATGACTCTTATACTCAGTGTCCCAACCAATGAAGGCAAGCATACCCTATGCCTTCTTTACCACTCTACCTGTGTTGTCACTTTCTGGGACTTGTAGCTTTGGACACCAAAGCTCCCTCTGTGCATCAATGTTGTCAATGGTCCTGCCATGAATTGTACATTTTCCACTTGCATTCGACCTCTCAAAGTGCAACACCTCACACTTGCTAGGATTAAACAGCCTTACTAACCAACCCTTCTTTGTTTACATCTGTCATTTGTACATAACACAAATGACAGAGGTCGGGCACAAATCCCTGTGGAACTCCACTGGTCACATACTTTCAGCCTGAATATTGCACTTTCACCACGACCACCTGGTTTCTATCAGTAAACCAGTTCTGAATCCATACAACCATGTAACTGTTAATCCCATGCATCTTAATGTTCTGGATCAGCTTATCATGGAGGAATTTATCAGCTGTCTTACTAACATCCACCACCTTACCCTCATTGATCATCTTTATCACGTTCTCAAAAACTCAATCGTTAGTAAGACATGATCTGCGACAGCCAAAGCCATGTTGTCTGTCCCTAATTAGCCCACTCGTTTCCAAATGAGAGTAAATCCTACACTAAAGAATCTTCTCCAACCGTTTCCCTACCACTGTCACGATGCTCACCAGCGTATAATTCCCTGGATTCTCTGTGCTTCCCTTTTTTTAAACTAAGGAACGACAATTGCTGTTCTCCAGTCCCCCACGACCTTGCTTACGGCAAGTGAAGATGCAAAGATCTTTGTCAAGGCGCCTGCCACCTTCTCTCTTGCCCCATAATAATCTGAGATAGATCCCATGAGGCCCAGGGAATTTATCTGCCTTAATGCTCTACAAGAGTCCCAACACCTCATCCTCCTTAATGTCAAATTCCCCGTGCATATTAGTTCTTCACAGTGAACTCTCTGTCCTCCATGTCCTTCTTGGAGAAAACGGATGCTAAGTACTGATGTTTAGTACCTTAGGAAATCAGGAATTCATCCACGGCATATGAAAGATGTGTTCAGTAGTTTGATGTCAGGAAGAAGCAATTCTTGACAGTGGTTGCACATCTATCAAGCTTCATGTGATAGAGGCGCCGTAGCTGCCGATAAACAAATCTCATGGGGATCTCTAACTCCAACATGATTTTCAAATTAGGCTTTTATATTATACTATTATTGCAAAGGGAATGTCTCAATATTGTTTTGGTATTAGAGTTAAAATGTAATTACTTTTTTAATGGTGACATTGAGTAAACTTGTTTGGTTGTAGTTTTGTTTTCTGTTGGTGCAGTATGCAGTTTTCTGATTAATGCCATCTTCATTGAATGCTGTGGACAAGTGAATACTAGATTTGTCACTAATTTGCTAATGTTTAAGTTATATTTTCATTAATGATCTTATGGTTTTACTGAAAGCTTTGCCTGGTTTCTTGAATGCTTGTAGCAAAGTCAGTGGCCTGCAAGTTGGGATCAAGATAAGAAATTCCTTTACACAGACATTACTTCTCCTGAGGTTTTTGAATGTACTCAGTCTTTAAGCTTCAATGTCAGATCAATAGCTTTGTGAAGAGGTGTGGGGAAATCAAGTAGGAAAGAGGGAAGATTAGTGATTGAATGATAAATAGGTTTAATTCTCTGGAACTATGTTCTCCATTCTCTTAAAACCCTTCAGAATGTCTAATTTTGAGTTTAGTTCTGTGTGTTCTGCTTGTTGGGTTGTGGGTAGATTTGCAACCCAAAACTTTGTAAATGTGCTTATTAGCACGTGCATATTGATCAGAGCCTCTGCGCATGCATGTATGCAGTTTCCCTTCTGTTGGTTGGCAGTAAGCTTGTAAATGCAACAACAGACAATGTAATAATCAAAAGTACAACTAATTAGCTCATTCTTCTTGTTGTCCAAATTCCATATATGGATAATTTTTTCCACGGATTTGAAGCAAAACCTGAACCATTCCTTCTCCTGACATTGCTAATTCAAATAAAAATATTATTTTTTGCAGTTTGGTTCAGAAGCATGATTAGAACTATGGCATGTTATCCATTCCTTGTACCATTGTATCTTTCAACATAGTTGATTGTTTAATCTACTGATGTGGGTTATAAGATTGACATAACAGTGAAGCTATTGGTGGCTCTGAGTAAATCAGGCAGCAATATCGGTTGACTGCATGTGTACAATCAATAATATATATCTTCATCACTTCCTCTAGTGCTGAAAATGAACTTTTACTTGTCATTAGCTCTTTCGTCATGATTATCAAATTTATGTTTTTTTATGCATTCTCTTCTTTCGTGTTATCATATACTTATTAAAACTCTGATCGTGTTAGTGTGTGTATATATGTGTGTGTGTGTGTGTGTGTGTGTATGTGTGTGTGTGTGTGTGTGTGTATATGTGGTTGTCTTTACATCTTCGCAAAAAAACTACACGGTAACGATAACATTTTTACATATGTTGCCATTTTTCCCGTCGAGGCAGGGATCACCTTATCTGAACATTTCATGTTTTATTTCTCGACATTACTGATTAAAGTTTAAAAACATCCAAAGACTTTGAAATTAAAACCACCAGCTTCAAATGATGACGTCACAATGGCTCAGCTGGCAAAGACCAGCCTAAATGAAGATTTCATCCTATATTTGACACGTTATTCGCGATGAAAGCTTTGAAAATGACAACTTTCACAAGATTTTTACATATTCTGATTCACATTTTCCCCTTCGAGGCCGAGATCACTTTCACTAATCATTTTATGCTTTATTTCTCGACTTATTACTGATTTAATTTTTTTTTAAAAATCAAGCCTCAATGAAGATTTCATCCTATATTTGACATGTTATTCGCGATTAAAGCTTTAGAAAAGATTTTTGCATATTCTGATTCACATTTTTCCCCTCGAGGCAGAGATCACTTTCACTAAACATTTTATACTTTATTTCTCGACTTATTACTGATTAATTACCTTGAATTTCAAACCGACCAGCTTCAAATTATGACCTGGAGTATCGTGTGCAATTTTGGTACCTGGAGTATCGTGTGCAATTTTGGCCCCCTAATTTGAGAAAGGACATTATTGCTATTGAGGGAGTGCAGCATAGGTTTACAAGGTTAGTTCCCGGGAATGGAGCGACTGGGCTTGTATACACTGAAGTGTAGAAGGGTGAGAGGGGATCTTATTGAAACATATAAGATTATTAAGGGTTTGGACAAGCTAGAGGCAGGAAACGTGTTCCCGATGTTGGGGGAGTCCAGAGCCAGGGGCCACAGTTTAAGAATAAAGGGTAAGCCATTTAGAACGGAGACGAGGAAACACTTTTTCTCACAGAGAGTTGTGAGTCTGTGGATTTCTATGCCTCAGATGGCAGTGGAGGTCGATTCTCTGGATACTTTCAAGAGAGAGCTAGATAGGGCTCTTAAAGACAGAGGAGTCGGGACAGAAACATAGAAACATAGAAAATAGGTGCAGGAGTAGGCCATTCGGCCCTTCGAGCCTGCATCGCCATTCAATATGATCATGGCTGATCATCCAACTCAGTATCCTGTACCTGCCTTCTCTCCATACCCCCCGATCCCTTTAGCCACAAGGGCCACATCTAACTCCCTCTTAAATATAGCCAATGAACTGGCCTCAACTACCTTCTGTGGCAGAGAATTCCAGAGGCTCGCCACTCTGTGTGAAAAATGTTTTCCTCATCTCGGTCCTAAAGGAATTTCCCCTTATCCTTAGACTGTGACCCCTTGTTCTAGACCTCCCCAACATCGGGAACAATCTTCCTGCATCTAGCCTATCCAACCCCTTAAGAATTTTGTAAGTTTCTATAAGATCCCCCCACAGTCTTCTAAATTCTAGCGAGTACAAGCCAAGTCTATCCAGTCTTTCCTCATATGAAAGTCCTGACATCTCAGGAATCAGTCTGGTGAACCTTCTCTGTACCCCCTCTATGGCAAGAATGTCTTTTCTCAGATTTGGAGACCAAAACTGTGCGCAATACTCCAGGTGTGGTCTCACCAAAACCCCGTACAACTGCAGTAGAACCTCCCTGCTCCTATACTCAAATCCTTTCGCTATGAATGCTAACATACCATTTGCTTTCTTCTCTGCCTGCTGCACCTGCATGCCTGCTTTCAATGATTGATGTACCATGACACCCAGGTCTCGTTGCATCTCCCCTTTTCCTAATTTGCCACCATTCAGATCATAGTCTACCCTCCTGTTTTTGCCACCAAAGTGGATAACCTCACATTTATCGACATTATACTGCATCTGCCATGCATTTGCCCACTCACCCAACCTATGCAAGTCACCTTGCAGCCTCCTAGTATCCTCCTCACACCTAACACTACCCCCCAGCTTAGTGTCATCCGCAAACTTGGAGATGTTGCATTCAATTCCCTCATCCAAATCATTAATATATGTTGTAAATAGCTGGGTTCCCAGCACTGAGCCTTGCGGTACTCCACTAGTCACTGCCTGCCATTCTGAAAAGGACCCGTTTACTCCTAACCTTTACTTCCTGTCTGCCAGCCAGTTCTCTATCCACATCAGTACTGAACCCCTAATACCATGTGCTTTAAGTTTGTATACTAATCTCTTATGTGGGACCTTGTCGAAAGCCTTCTGAAAGTCTAGATATAACACATCCACTGGTTCTCCCTTATCCACTCTACTAGTTACATCCTCGAAAAATTCTATAAGATTCGTCAGACATGATTTACCTTTCGTAAATCCATGCTGACTTTGTCCAATGATTTAACCACTTTCCAAATGTACTGCTATCCCATCTTTAATAACTGACTCTAGCAGTTTCCCCACTACCGATGTTAGACTAACTGGTCTGTAATTCCCCGTTTTCTCTCTCCCTCCTTTTTTTAAAAGTGGGGTTACATTAGCTACCCTCCGATCCTCAGGAACTACTCCAGAATCTAAGGAGTTTTGAAAAATTATCACTAATGCATCCACTATTTCTGTGGCTACTTCCTTGAGTACTCTGGGATGCAGACTATCTGGCCCTGGGGATTTATCGGCCTTTAATCCATTCAATTTACCCAACACCACTTCCCGGCTAATCTGGATTTCACTCAGTTCCTCCACCTTATTTCACCCCCGGTCCCCTGCTATTTCCGGCAGATTATTTATGTCTTCCTTAGTGAAGACAGAACCAAAGTAGTTATTCAATTGGTCTGCCATGTCCTTGTTCCCCATGATCAATTCACCTGTTTCTGACTGCAAGGGACCTACATTTGTTTTAACTAATCTCTTTCTCTTCACATATCTATTACAACCTTTGCAGTCAGTTTTTATGTTCCCTGCTAGTTTTCTTTCATAATCTTTCCCTTTCCAAATTAAGCCCTTTGTCCTCCTCTGCTGGACTCTGAGTTTCTCCCAGTCCTCTGGTAGGCTGTTTTTTTCTGGCTAATTTGTATGCTTCATCTTTTGTTTTTATATTATCCCTGATTTCCCTTGTTATCCATGGATACACTACCTTCGCTGATTTATTCTTTTGCCAAACTGGGATGAACAATTGTTGTAGTTCATCCATGCAGTCTTTAAATACCTTCCATTGCATATCCACTGTCATCCCTTTAAGAATCACTTGCCAGTCTATCTTGGCCAATTCACATCTCATACCTTCAAAGTTACCTTTGTTTAAGTTCAGAACCCTTGTTTCTGACTTAATTATGTCACTCTCCAGCCTAATGAAGACCTCAACCATATTATGGTCACTCTTGCCTAAGGGGCCACGCACAACAAGACTGCTAACTAACCCTTCCTCATTACTCAATACCCAGTCTAGAATAGCCTGCTCTCTCGTTGGTTCCTCTACATGTTGGTTTAGAAAACTATCCCGCATACATTCCAAGAAATCCTCTTCCTCAGCACCCCTGCCCATTTGATTCACCCAATCTATATGTAGATTGGTCACCCATTGTAACTGTTTTACCCTTGTTGCACACATTTCTAATTTCCTGTTTGATGCCATCCCCAACTCCACTACTACTGTTAGGTGGCCTGTACATAACTGCCACTAGCGTTTTCTGCCCCTTAGAGTTTCGCAGCTCTACCCATGTCGATTCCACATCCTCCAAGCTAATATCCTTCCTTTCTATTGCGTTAATCTCCTCTCTAACCAGCATCGCTACTCCTTTACCTTTCTGTCTATCCCTCCTGAATATTGAATATCCCTGGATGTTCAGCTCCCAGCCTTGGTCCCCCTGGAGCCATGTCTCCGTGATCCCAATTATATCATAGTCATTAATAGCTATCTGCACATTCAACTCGTCCACCTTGCATTGAGACACAAAGCCTTCAGGCTTGTTTTTACAACACTCTTACTCCTTATACAATTATGTTGACAAGTGGCCCCTTTTGATTTTTGCCCTGGAAACCCACCACCTGTTATTCTCTGTTTATTTTTTTCTTCTTTTGCCCCCTACGTGTTGGGTCTGAGTGCTTCCCTTCTCTGCCTCCTGCCTCAGACCCTGTCTACTGGCTTTCACTATTTGAGTCCCTCCCCCCAACCGTTCTAGTTTAAAGTCCCCCCGGTAGCCTTTGCAAATTTCCCCGCCAGGATACTGGTCCCCCTCGGGTTCAAGTGGGGAGATGTGGGGATATGGGGAGAAGGCAGGAATGGGGTACTGATTGGGGATGATCAGCCATGAATGGCGGTGCTGGCTCGAAGGGCCGAATATTGTCTATTGTTTTTGAATTTTAAACCGACCAGCTTCAATTGATGATGTCACAGTGGCTCGACTAGGGGGAGGGCGAATTGCCATTGCAGCACACAGGGCAAGTGCAATTGGAATTTTGTGTTAAAGATCAGTGCTGAGGAAGGCTGGGGGAGTGCTGGAATCTTACGTTCGGGAACGGCTTGAGTTGGATAACAACGCCTCCCCTGGGGGCTATGGGTAGGGAACGTGTGCATTGGGGGAGCAGTCCCAACGGGTCAGCAGCTGGTCTAGTCTATTCGTAAAACTGCCCTTTGTTTTCCACGTGTAGGAAAGAACTGCAGGTGCTGATTTAAATCAAAGGTAGACACAAATTGCTGAAGTAACTCAGCGAGACAGGCAGCATTTCTGGAGAGAAGGAATGGGTGACTTTTCAGTTCTGAAGAAGGGTCATGACCCAAAATGTCACCCATTTCTTCTCTCCAGAGATGCTGCCTGTCCCGCTGAGTTACTCCAGCATTTTGTGTCGACCTTTTGTTTTTCCCATACATGCTTTGTCTTCTATACACAATAATAAATTGAATTAAATATATTAACATACTGTGGGTCAGACTCAACATTTCAGTATTGATTCTTCATTTTGATCAATGAGAATCTTTGTCTGTTTTCTAGCCTTCCCAGGATGTTCTATACACGGCGATAGGCTTTTTTAGTTTTCTAATCATAGTGAGTTGAATGTAAAGGTGCTCTTTAACAGTGGGGAAGTTGGCTGAGATCAATTGCTAATGACCAAACATGAGCCATGAAGTTAGTAGAATAGGGGGAGAAAATTCAGTTTTACAGATGCTAGAAGTGTGAAAGTAAACCAGGCAGCATCTGTGGAGAGACAATTATTGGTTTGTCAAAATTCATATAATAAAGGAGATTAAGTTTGCTTGTTGAGTACACGATGCATGTGTCATCAAGTGTGTATAAAATTATGAGAAGCATAGATTGCGGCAGACAGTCTTTCTCAGGATGGAAATGTGAAATGCTAGAGAGGTGAGAGGAGAAAAGTTCAAAGGTTTTTTTTGTTTTTTTTTGTATAAAGTGATGGATGCCTGACATGCTGCCTGGGGAGGAAATGGAAGCAGATACGAAAGCAACATTTTAGAAGCAGTTAGATAAACTGGGAACGTATTGATATTGATCTAGTGCAGGCAGATGGGTTTTGTATAAATTTGCATTGTTTGGCTGTGCTGTACTGTGTTTTATATTCTATGAATTCTGTTTCCAAAATTCTTTGAGCGTCATTAAATGTAAAGAGAATTTATGCATGCCAAGAGTACTGTTTTCATCCCAGAGACTTTTCCAACCTATGATTGAAAGTCACTTAACCTTCTGTGTAGGAAGGAATTGCAGATGCTAGTTTAAACGCAAGTTAGACAAAAAATAACCTCTACCAGTAAAGCCAGTTGCCTTCTGCGTTTCCTATTTTTAAAAAAATGACCAGAATGTTGCCTGTATTGGGGTATATTAGCTACAGGGAGTGATTGAATAGACTGGAATTGTTTTATCTGGATCCTCAGAGCCTGCAGAGAAGCCTGATAGAATAATATAAAATTATAAGAGGTATAGATGGGGTAGACATGCAGAACCTTTTACCCTGGATGGAAAAATCAAAGACCAGATGGAATAACTTTTATGTGAATGTTTAAAGGAGATGTGCAGGACATTTTTTTTGCACAGAGGGTGGTGAGTGTGTGGAACGCACTGCCAGGGATGATGGTTGAAGCGGACACGTTCATGCCATTAAAGAGTTTTGGATAGGCATATAGATATGCAGGAAATGGAGGGATATGCCTTGTGCAGCTCGATAGGTAATGGTCTTGGCATTATATTCGCACAGATATTGTGGGCTGTAGCGCCTGCTCTTTGTTGTACTCTATGTTCTAAGAATGTTCTAAAATGCGATCAGCGATGGAAACAATCCCTTCAATACAACTTCTTATCTCTTTTCTCTCGCCTCACCCTTTCCTGAGGCTGAACATTGGTGCTCATTCTGATTCTATGGATAAAATAATTAATCTCTGTCTAAAATGTGATCATCTTTTGATTCGCCGGTCAGGAGGTTGGCTATTAAAGATGGGGATTGAGAGAACCAGGGCAATTGCAGTTCAGCCTACAATGTTCTACAAAAGAAGACGCACCCCCATTTTGAGTTGCTAAATTTTGGGGAAAAAAAGGCTGGCTGGACAGGATCACGGCTTTGGTTTAGTCGTGTAAACAGGATCAAGTTTTCTGCAGGTTCCAGATCGCCTGTGTGGCCCGGGACGGGCTGCAGTTCCCAGATCCCTTGCTTCCCTGGGACTGGCTGTAGCGCCCATGTCGTCTGCCCCAGGACGCCTGCGAGCCCGGGGCTAGCTGCAGTTCCCACCTCGCCTGCGAGCCCTGGGGCTAGTTGCAGTTCCCAGGTCGCCTGCGAGCCCCAGGGCTAGCTGTAGTTCCCAAGTTGCCTGCGAGCCCCGGGACTAGCTGCAGTTCCGCTGTCCAGTCGCGGCGACTGCTAGCAGCCATCCAAGCTACTGAGTGAGTTGCTGGCATGATCCCTGACCTTCTTCTCAACACTCCTGCCCTCCCTGTAACATTATCCCTGGTGACCCGGGCCAGCAGACTCCCCGCCCACTGTGGAAGGAACTCTTCTACACCCCCCCCCCCCCCCCCCCCCCCCCCCCCAGCGGTACTGTCGTTTTACAGCCGCTGTACTGAGGGATAGCCAAGTCTATCTTTCTTGGCTAACAATCTAACCTTCGGCCTCCAAGATGCAGGTCAATTTTCGGGCATTATTTTAGGGTAAAAAAAATAATGTCTTCATTGCCGGGAAATAAGATATGTTCACACTTTCAGCCATTTGAAATTTGTTCTGGCAGCTGGCTTGAGCAGTGTGACTTTATTACAATGACAAAACAGTTGTGCACCAGACCTTGTTGAGACTTTCTGGAAGGATTGATGATACTGCTAAGCTTTTAAAACCACACCAGGAAGGTCTATTTTATCTGCACTGATACAACGATATTTGGAATGCTCTCTGAATGAATGAAGGAGGCAATTATGTATTTTTCACTGCCATTTCTGTACCTCATTCTATTTGTTCCCTCCTATAGTTGCTAGTTAGCTTCTAAGGAAGTTCAACATGTCTCCAGTAATTTTTTTAAAAATAACATCTACACATTGTTGAAAACATCGTATCTGATTGCATCACAACTTGGTCTGGTAACTGCTCTGTTCAAGACTGCAAGACAATGCAGAGAATTGTGACGTAGCCCAGTCCATCACGGAAACTAGCCTCACCGCCCCCTCCCTGACTCCATCTACAATTAACAATGTGAATCAATTCACCTTTGTTAATTCCAACATGGTATAAATAGGAGGTTTTGTTCAATCATAGGAAGTTTAGGATGCTGTCGGAGGAAGCCATCTGACTCTTGTGTCTTTATTATCTATCTTAATCTCACCTAACACTTGGTCCGTACCCGTGCCGGTCCCAGCTCTTCAAATACTATTTAAATAAGATGGCGTTTTCTGCCTCTATTATCCCTCTGTTGCCATTTTCCAGACCTGCATCATCCTGTGTGAACAGTGTGTGACACCACTCCTCTCACCTCTGGCCCTTCTGCAATCTATGTTTCCTTGTTGTTGACTCCTCTGCTGAAGGAAATAATTTTATCCTGCTCAATTAAATCACTCCACAGCCCCCTCTGTCCCAAAAGAAAAATCCACTTTCCTCGTGGTTAACATTTCTCAGTCCTGACAGTTTGTTTGTAAATCTCTGGTGCCGATGATTGTGGTGGGTATGCAAGCTGCGACCTGACTAGTGTTGGTAACAGTTCTAGCGTGGACTCCCCATCTCATCTGTTCTGTGCTTGCGTAATAAAGAAAAGTATCTTGTTGCCATTTTATTGACTTGTCAACTCCTTCAGAGTAGGAAGACATTTGCTCTGTTCGTTCGCACTGCACAGTTTCCCATGCCCTTTTGTACCTCTCCAAATCGATTGCCTGGGGCTTATCTCAATTAAACTCCTTTTGCTACTTTTCTGTCCAACTAAACAGAGCATGTATATCTTCTCACATTCCAAAGTTTTCTCCTCTGCTGTCCACCAGAAGTTTTGTATCATTTGCAATCTTTAGTTTTAATCATGCCCCCTACATTTAGATATGTCATTTATATCTATTTTATGCTGTGGGGGACTGGAGCTCCTTGGAATCTTGCATGTTGCAACTTTCATTCACTGAACTAATTCTGGATTAAATTTGCTGTTCTCACTCTGATCCCACGGGACTGAGCACACAGCTTTGAAGTCTTGAGATTTTGATGGTTATTGAGGAGGAATGATGTTGCCAATTTGTACCAGTTGATGAAGTCGAGAATCAATCAATCAATCAGATTTATTCATCACATACACAATAAAGTGCAGTGAAATGAACTTGCCAGCAGCGGTACAACCAAAAAAGAACACACAATACACAATAAAAATCTAACAAACATCCACCACAGCATTCATCACTGTGGTGGAAGGCACAAAGTACAGTCAGTCCTCCTCCATTTGTCCCCCGTGGTTGGGGCCATAAACCTCCGCAGTCGCCGCTGCAGGCGGCTAGACGTACAGGCCCTCTCGTCTGAAAGGTACGTGCTGAATCGGTGCTTCCCTACCGGAGAGCGGGGCTTGAAGATGAAGTGGGCCGCAGGCCGGCGGGTCGGAGCTCTTCTCCGGGGATCCCCAGCGAGGGATCCCAGGCTCCGGACACCGTGCCCGCGGCTAGTAGCTCCGCAGTCCGCGGCATCAAGATGTTGAAGGCCAGCGGGTCGGAACTCTTCTTTTCCGGGGATCCCTAGCGAGAGATCTCAGGCTCCGGACACCGCGCCCGCGGCTAGAAGCTCAGCAGACCGCAGCTTCTGATGTTGTAGGCGGCTGGCCAACGATTGCAAATGGTCCACGCTGTGCCCGCTGCTGAAGCTCTGTGCCCCACTTCTGGAAGGACCGCACCAATCCTTGGTGTTAGTCCGCGAGCGAGGCGACATGGAAAAAGACGCCTCTCTGTGGTTTCCCCCTTACCCCCCCTCATCACCCCTTACACAAGACACACCAAGAGACATTAAAACACACATTTGGACATACTAATAAAACAAAAAAAGTAGAAATGACTAACACGCTGCTGGCAGGGCAGCCGTCTCACAGCGCCCCCACCGATTAATTGCAAAGGTATGCGCAGAGACCCAGTTCATTGAGCCTGGTAACAAGTTTGGAGGGGATGATGGTGTGAATGCTGAGCTACAGTTGATGAACAGTCTGACATTTGTGATTTTATTGTCTAAGTGGTCCAGTGCAGAGTCTTTGCTTCTTGTTTTGGTCTTTCTACACATATAACACCTTTGGCATATCATTGATTTGACTTTGTGTGACATGGAATTTTCAAATTCTTCCGACTTCTACAACTGTGCAGAACCTGTGAATATGACTGCTGCAAGAGATGGCCATAATTCCTCTCATTTTATATCATGCCTCAGTTCTGAACTATAGGATATCCAACATACTTGGAAGGAACAGATTATTTTTGAGTCTATTGTAACCGTCATTGATAGAAAATCTCATGACATTCATTGAAGAATGCCAGAATGGTGTCCTGACCTTACTCCCTCAACCAGTCTAGAAGGGTCTTTGGCAAGAAATGTTGGCTTGCTCTGTCCTTCCTGGCCTGTGGCATAACTTGCTGAGTATTTCCTGCTTGTTCTGTTTTCTTTCCAATTTCCAGCATCTGCACTATTTTTGATGTTCATTTTCCTCTAAGTAATTGGTCACTCTCTCGCATTTGCCCGATGCTAAAGCCAAGTAAGTAAAAAATGCAATTGTCCTTCCCAGTCCCTCCCAAACTTATGCTGGAACTGAGGCATTTTGATTTGATCTGTTGGATCTTTATTTCCTTGCATTATTTGCCTTGAATATTTGCCAGAGGTTTTAATAGTTGGAAAGTGTTCCATACAGGCCTGGCCAGCTCTACTGTGGTGCATTTGCTGATCTCCTCCCATCATCAGTGTGTGTTGCTCTCTTTGTGCTGGCTCACCTTTTGATGGTCCAGTGTCTCGGAGCTATGGGCAACTAGCCACTGAACACAATAATTTGTTGAGTAACCTCCTGTCCGTACCTACGTTTACGGTAATTCTCTGTATGGCTAATTGATTAACATTGTGTGAAAGGATGTGTTAGTTCAAGTATCCGGCAGATACCCTGCAGATTGGCTTTCAAATAGCTGACTGGAATGACCTTTCAACATCATTTCGCTCTTCCCAGCTTTTGTGATGGTGCAGCTGAGAAAGGGATCCCAATTGTTTTCTTTCTACAATAATAAAGTGGAGTATTTTGTTGGGAATTTGATATTCAATGTCAAATTCCTAATTTGAATCAAGACCCTAATTACATGTAGTCAGCTCCAATGGCAGACCGCACCATTTGGACACCTAAAACGGATGCTCTATTCTGATCTCTGTGTGGCAAGCCATTTCCAGCTAGACAGGAAATGATTCAAGGATGTTCTCTGGCAGTTCCTAGCCCA
This sequence comes from Okamejei kenojei, assembly GCA_035221665.1. Lineage (NCBI taxonomy): Eukaryota > Metazoa > Chordata > Chondrichthyes > Rajiformes > Rajidae > Okamejei > Okamejei kenojei. The sequence continues at coordinate 37,325,147 of CM069142.1, forward strand.
TGACTGCTCAAAGAGCATTCGGGATGGCACTGAGATTTTAACACCATTTGTTGGGAACACGGAGAAGCCCAGTATCAAAAGCAAAAGGAATGCAAAACTGTGGAACATCTCCTCCCCCCACCCGCCCCATGGTAGACTTGCAGACCCAATTTTGGCCTTAATAGCCATGTCAAAAAACATCAAATGGATTGGAAGCAAGTTATCCTTAATCCTGAGGGGCTGCGTGAGAATCGTGAGTGTTAGCAGCTCCACCTAGGCTTATGGATTTCAACTTAATGCACATCCATGTTGTTATTTCCCACAATACTTAATATGTGTAGTTTTTGGACTGCAACAATAACTGCTAGTTTACATTTCAAATTACTATAAAACACGCCTATATAGTTTGTTTTGAATTAAGTTTAACAAGGACATTGTTTTTAAGTGTGTATTTTGATGAGAGGAACTCAGGAAGAGGCTGGGACACAGAATTAATTGTTTACATTTCCTGGTATATGGTTATATAAGTTATCAATATTGTTGGGAAGTAAACGTTGGTTTATATAATCAAGAATTATTCGTCTTGATACACATCTGTTCAGTTGTAATGAAAAATACATTTTTCAAGAAACAATGAAAAACAATTCTTTGCTTTCTGAAGAACATTTAGACATTGAAGAATATAGCACAGGAACAATCCCTTCAGACCAGAATGTCTGTGCATATCCCTGTGCATTTCCTGCATATTTATGTGCCCAAAGCCTCTGAAATGCCACTATTGTACTTTAACACCACCACAATCAGCAACTTCCAGCCACCCACCACTCTCTGTATAAAGTAAAAATCTTGCACTGTGTATCTTCTTTAAACATTTCCTTTTCTCACCTTAACACTATGCCCTCTTGCTTTGACATTTCCTCTCTGGGGAAAAAGGTTCTGCCTGTCTACTCTATCTATGCCTTTCATAATTTTAAATACTTTTATTGAGTCTCCCCCCAACCAGCGACCTTGCAGAGAAAACAATCCAAGTTTGTCCAACCTTTCCTTGTAGATAATATCCTCTAATTCTGGCAGCATTTTGGTAAACCTCTTCTGAACTCTCTCCACTGCCTCAAGATCCTTTCTTTATGAGGCGACCAGAATTCACACGATACAACAAAGTCTAATGAAGCTGCAAAATGGCTTCCTGGCTCTTATACTCAATGTCCTGATAGGCTAGCAATTAGGATTGCAAAATATGTTGCAACTATCATGGAGCTATGTACTTAGACCCCCAAGATTGCTGCATACATCAATGCTATAAAGGTTAATTTCCCTTTAGTACATATTTTCATGTGGTCCACATTGTTTGTGTGTGTATGAATATTTTGATGGAAGGTTAACTTTCTGCTATCGAATTGTGGTGTATGAACTTTGATGAATAGAAAAAATAAGCAATTTCAAAACCAAACAGGCTTCAGCACTCCAGAAACAAAACCAGATGCATGTTGGCATTTTTTTTCTTTCCTGTGGTGCAATAGTAGCACTCCAAAACAACTGAAGCAACGTGGTGAGGTATCGTGCAAGTGCTAGGACGTCTATAGAAACTCTGCAGTGAGTAAATATTTTCATTAATTATATCATGATTACATCACTGCATCCTGCTGGAGCAGCAGGGTTAAGGGAGAACATTCACAATTAATTAACTCTTTAAAAACTCGGACTCTTCGGAGTGTTATAACTAAAACGGAATCATGGCATTGTGTGGAGTAAACCAAGGAGGATCGGCACTGCAACATATTGTGCTAATGGGAATTTCCTTTGTTTTGGGCATCTAGACTTTGACCTCTTTCTGATGTAGTTCTCAAGCCCTGTCATTTCCAAGTCCGGTCAGTTCGGTGGACATGAAGAATTTGACAACCACATTCTTTGGAGAATGTGAAGTGGAGATGAGGTTTCCAGCTCCCTGTGTAATTTATGACCAGATTACTCTTCATAATTAGAATGTTTACCGTTTAATTTAAGCATAACTACAGTGCAGAATGCATTCTTAAATATAGATTAAGTTTATATTGCATCGTCACTTTTTTGGTTACTTAGTTCTCAATTCGGAGTCAAATTTGTATGACATGATCTCCCACATCAAAACTATGCTCCCTATTCATAATCAGCCCCTTTGTTATTCTTTTGAATCCTCTCCAGTAACTTACCTTCCTTAAATATTTGTCTCACTAGTCTTTAGTCCCATGCTTTTCCTTTCAGCCCTTCTAATATAGAGACACAACATTAGCCACCCTCCCAGTCATCTGGCACCTCACCCGTGTCTAATGATGATTTCCTATATCTCAGCTCGGGCTTCTGCAATTGCTTCTCTCACTTCCCACAGAGTCCTCTGATATATCAAATCAGGCCCGGGTCATTTATCTACCTTTTATACCCCTTCTGATGTCAAGTAGCTCCTCGACCATAATATGGACTGTCCTCAAGACATCTCTTTAACTGCCCCAAATTCCATAGCTTCCGTGTATTTCTCTGTGGTAAACAAACAAAGGAGAAATACTAATTAATGACCTTGCCCATCTCCTATGGCTCCACACTTAGATGACTGCTTTGGTTTCTGATGGGCTCTATTCGCTCTCTAGTTAGCCCTTTCTCCTTAAGGTACTTATACATGTTAACAAGTAACAGTAGTTTTTACAAATATAGTTAATATAATGTTTGTTGTTGCTGTTTTCATCTAGGTGTCTATTTCTAAGCCTGCTTACTGGTGGTGTGATACTGAGAAACGATAAAGGGAATTGCTCAAACAGACCGGGGAATCTGGGGAGTTTCCATTCAGGCAGTAACTCAGTTTCTCTTTTCCATTCTGTGTAAATCCCCTCCCAATAAAAAAACAGCACCCACATTTCCTGCGATGATAAAAACTGGATGAATCAGTGAATAAGAATATCAATCTCCTGCACTGGGATTTAAGTGTGATTGCAGCATGCACAAATAAAGCCAAGTATTGTGCTGACTGTAAAGAGCCAACAGAGAATTAATCATTTTTTTGTCTGACATCTCTCACTTATAGTAGGAATGCTCACAGCGTATAAAATGAGAAACATTAAGCAATACAGAAGTATAACCTCTGACCCATTTCCAAGGATAAAGTACAGCTGTTCTTTTAGAATCATTGCGTTAAAAGCATGGAAACAGGCCATTCACTCCAACTTGCCCATGCTGACCAGTTTATATAATTGAGCTGGTCTCATTTTCTGCAGTTGGCTCATATCTCAACCATTCCTATCAGTGTACCTGTCTAAATGTCTTTTAAATGTTTCCATTGTACCTGTCTCTACCGTTGGCAGATTGTTTTATATGCATACCACCCACTGCATGAATAAATTGCCCCTCAGATCCGCTTTAAAATTTCCCCTCTCATCTTAAGCTTAAGTCCTCTAGTTCTGGACTCCCCTATGCCTCTTTGTATCTCACCCCTCAGCCTCCTATGCTCCAGGGAAACATGCCTTGTATTATCCAGCCCTACTAATAATTCAAACTCTGGAGTCCTGGTAACATCCTATATATTTTTTTCTCTATCTTGCTCATGTTAACTGAATGATAAACATTGGTCTGGGAACTGGTAAAGTTTTCACATTCTCATTCAAAGGGCTTTTACTTTCAACTAAGAACACAGGTTCTCTTCTGAAAGATTGCATCTTTCTTAATATTGTACTGCACTTGAGCACGTCTTCAAACTGCAACGTGAACCCAATCCTTCTGACTCAGCAGTGACTGTGGTGAACTGAGCCCCAGCTAATGTTGTGGTGCAACTTTTGTATCCTATAATGTTTGGTTTATTCAGAACGTGTTTGAGGCTTAGCTGCAATGTTGAAATGAGCCTTCCTACACTGTGGTTAATCCAGAGCTGGAGAAATACGATAATAAAAAGCACATTTTCAGTCCTTTTCCTAATATGATTCCTTTGGTACAGAAGTTATTCTGCATCATTTAAAAGTTGTAGAGTCATGGATGTACTGGATGGGAGAGGGGGTCCTTTTTATTAATTCAGATCTGGATCCGACCCAGACATTGGGAGTTTGAAATCAATGGTGCACTTTTCAATTAAAAAATGTTCAATTTTCCAGAGATCAGTCATTGTGTGTTTCTGTCAGTTGTTTCCTTAACAAATCAGTATTGATTTGCAGAAAGGCTGAGCCTCACAATCCCCGAGTCGTTTCCTTTGTATGTTTATGTTTTTAGCCATGCCATAATCAGTATTGTTCCCCAGGCCCCATTTCCTGCCATAACTTTTAACGCTCAAAATGAATTGTAAAGAAAACTGCATGGTTTATGGCCTCCAGTTTTATCTGCGCAATATGAAAGAATAATGGTGTACTTTGACAGCTACTAATGTTGAAAGTGAGCAATGTGCACGTTGTTATTTCCCTTGAAGGGCAGATATTTCATCCTGTTTTATAATAAGAAAAGGACGTTCTTGCTGCATGGCTGAAGATAGAGTGGCCAGCATTTTCAGAAAGCTGAGAAGCCTTGTCATATCTGGTTGCTCTTAACTTTTGCAATGAACGCTCAGGTCCAAAGGATCTTTCTCCTCTTGGTGTAAAAGGATTTGTGCTTTGGAGTCTTCGCCCCAAATCATGCTTCCTCTTTCAGAGGTGCATTTTGAATGCACTGGCTGTTGGTTTAGCAGGTCAGAGCTTGCTACTGCAATACTGACCTGTGGTTGTTGTGAGAGGAATACAACATATTTGTTTGACTCTCCTGAAGTCAGTGATACCAATTAGGGCCAAGGATTTCTCTTTTTACCTATGAGAAAACAAATTGGTATTCATAATAGATTTGCCATGTTCAGAACATTAATTGTTTTAAGGTTATTCATCTTAATCTTGAGATTTTTTTTTACTGTACTGCAAACTAAATCTACCAGACCTTTTCGGATTGCAAGTAAGGTTTAATGTTTTTTCTAGTTTTATATTTCCTAATGACATAGGAGGCCATTCCCTTTGCAACACCACCTGTTATAGATCTGAAGAACTGACTCCCTGAAAGATCTGCAGGCATACACCAACGTGTTAATTTGCCCACACTCTCTGGTGGTTGACCTGCTCTGATGCATGCTGTTTCCTCAGCAGCATAAATGGATAGGAAAAGTTTGGAAGGATATGGGCCAAATGCAGGCAAATGGGACGAGCCCAGAATAACCCTTTGATCATTGTGGACCAGTTGAGCCGAAGGGCCTGTTATCGTGCTGTGTAGCCCTACAGTGTGTTCTGCCATCCCTAAACATGTAGGTCATCCTTTGCCTTACCAGCCCACCTACTGTGTGCTCCCCTTTCCCAACTGGACACTAGAATCTGGTCAGAAAATTGAAATGGTAGCCCAATGTTGTGAATTTCACTGCTGTAACAAAGTTACAATTACGGGAGGGCTTTATTGATGTGGCATAATTTGACTTTGAGCCATGTGAGGAAACATTAAGATCAATGGCCAATTCCACATAATTGACCGATGGATAGGAATTCCTGTATCGTACATTACCCCACAAGTTTTCTGTTTCATAAACTGGCAGGTGTCATCTTTGCAACATTTCTAAATCATAAATAATTGGGAGGCTCTCAGGAGAGAAATTAATTTGATTGGTAGTAACCTCTTCCAGGGACTATTGTTCAAGTGATATCGCACATTGAGTGTAAAATCCTTTAAGGACCTTCAAAGATTGTTTATCAAAGAAATTTTAATACTGACTTGAGGAGGTGATGGTACCATTGGTCAAGAAGTTTGGTCCAAAGCATTTTGTGTAAAGAGTGTCCCAATCGGCCCCTCAATCCTTGATCGTGGCTGATCAATGCTAGCCTCAACACCTATCTCCTTTGGTTTGCTTCCAATGTTACTCTATACATTTTTAGGTAAGGGAACCAGAACTATGTGCCGTATTCCAGGTGCAGACTCACCAATACTCTTTACGACTGCAACAAAACATACCTATTCTGAAATTCCAACTTGTTCGTAGTAAAGATCAATATGTAGCAATGTTACAAAATTTTGAGATTTAAAAAATCAAGTCTGTAATTTATCCCATCAGATAAAGCATAAAAATAAGTTTAATTTGACACCTAATTCACTCTCATATCTTCAGTATTAAAAAAAGTTATGGCCATTTTCATACTCGGAAATTAGCATCTTGTTCCCCATTGCCTTTCCATTGACTTAACACAAAAGCTGTGATCTAGGACAGTCAAAAGCCCATAACTTTCTTAAAAATTAAGAGAACTCAATGAAATTTTCAGTTATTATAGATTGAAGCATTCTGAAACAAATATGAAACAATATTACTTGGATGACCTGAAATTAAAGCATATAATTAGTTAGTTACCTAATTGTTGCTAATTACAAAATTCAATTACTAGATCTAAAAATCTATCCATTTCTTAAGAAAAGATAAACTTTTTTTAATTGCCTAAGTGTCCAAATAACATTCACACAATAATTCACAATATAACATGATTTTTAAATATCATTTTCATGAATTTATAGGCCAAATGGAAGGAATTTAGTGTTTAATTCCTGTAAATTAATGGCCATTTAAATCAACTTGCGAGTGGGTTTTATTGGAATGCGGTGGATTGAAAAGTTGCGGTTTGCGGTGAAGTCGGCATGAAAAACACTGCCGGTTCATACATTTTTTTTGTCCCCATTTCGCAACATGAAAATGTGATTAAAGGCTTCCTAAAAAACAAGTTTTCATGTAAAAATAAACTGTGCACTTTATTTTCTCCCCTACGTAAAATCCTTCCCGTTGTCGGCGCTCACGGCTTTAGAAAATGATTTTTAAATTACTCTAGTTAATAAATAATCTAGTGTAATTTAAAAATACCTTCATGAATTAAACGTCGGAGCGATTCTTCTTCAGCAACGAAATCGCCCGACATGGATCGATTTGCCCAGTCTGTGGAAAAACGGCACTTTAAACACGCCCCCCTCTGAAAGGCGCCAAAGTCACACACACGGGGAGCGGCAGAACTGCAGCGCTGCTCAAGGTAAGTTTTGTAACATACCTACAATATGGTGTTTGCCTTGTAAACTATTTTCTATAATGCCTGCTAATATTTTGTGATTCAAGCACAAGAACACCTAGAACCACTTATTTTCACTCCATTTGGATTTACTCTGCCTTTTAATTCCTCTTACTGAATTTTATGACCTCATATTTCAACATTAAACTCGATTTCCCAGAATTGCACCCAATCGCTTGATCTATCTATGCCGCAATGTCCTCAACACAATGTACCTTTCCACTTAATTTCATTATAATTTTCTTTTTGTATGCGACTACAAATGAGCAGGAATGCAGGACAGCAGCAACAACTGTCTGGACTTGCGTGTGATGCGCAAGATTAAACCTGGCCTGAAATCTGAAATGGAATGCAGTTCTCCAGGCTGCCGGTACCCGAGGGCTAGTGAATTTGGTGCCGAGTCACATAGATATCAATAAAAGGGAACATTTCAACTTTGTTTTTGTCTCCAGCTATTTTGTTTTTATTTAAATACGTTTACCTCCTGTGGCAATTAAATTCTTACTTGCAGCAGCATCACAAGCATGAGGGGAGTATATCAAATTTTATGATGCATAGATGCATAAACACTCAGGACCTTTTTCCTTAGGTGAAAATGTCAGAGACTATAGGGCAGGGCTGTAAGGTGAGACGGGGAAAATTTAAAAGATACTAGACCAAGTAGGGACCCATTGGGTCCTGTTCCTCCAACCTAATATTCCACCACTCACTCATAGCCCCCAACTGTGCAGGCGCGGCCGAGGGGTTCCCTATGTGACACCAGAGATCCCCGTTATGACGTGAGTCACGGCAACCCTCCCCCAAATGCACCTCGCCATCCCTCTTCCTACCTCCATTCCCCCTCATCCCCAGCACTCCATCCCCTACCCTTCACCCTCCCTCTTCTTTCCCCTGTCTTCCTCCCCCCCACTCCCTCCCTCACCTCTCCCTTCCTCTCCTTTCCCCTACCCTCAGTCACTGCCTCCATAACCCCCTCCCCTCCCTACCTCCCTCCTCCCCCACTCTCCCTCCTCCCCACTCTCACTCCTCCCCCACTCTCCCTCCTCACCTCCCCCACTTTCCCCTTCCTCTCCCTCCCTACCCCCTCCTCTCCCTCAATTCCCCCTCCCGCCACCCTCCTCACCTCCATAAACCACTGCCGGCCACATTTTCTCCAGCAGGGCGATGATGAAGTTTTACTTGAGGCGAGGGCTTTCGGGGGGCGGGGGGGGTGCGAGTGTCACAGAGCCAGGGGAGGGCTTAATGTGGGGGAGGAGGCGAGCATCCTGGAGCCGGGGGAGGGCTTGAGGCGGGGGCTGTTGGGGGGGGCGGCAAGCATTCTGGAAAAAAAGATGGCGGTCTGAATTTGTGCAAAGGCCATGCTGAGGACCTATGGGGTGTCCTTTGTGACGCCTGTCAAGGAGCGCTGAGGACTCGTGGGGTGTGCTTTGCCAAATAAAGATGGCAAGTGGGGGCGCTGTTTTAAAAAAAAAAGTAATAAACGTCAATAACTTGTAAAATATACCGTCAATCAGAACGAAATTTGTTTAATTTACATCACAAGACAATGGTGAGTAAGGTGGGCCAAACATTGTAGTGCTACCATGTACCAGTAAGGACATATTGCTGAATAAGATACAGAAAGGTATGAAGATATGGAAGAACTCATGGAAAAGTAACATGATCTGCCAACGTGAAAAGGTGTTATGGTTTTTATTCAATGTCAACTAATGGGTGTAAGTTGTGGCATTTGACCATGATTCTAATCACAGTACAACGCTGGAGTGCCGGATCTGTATTCCTCTTCAGGACTGGCTATATACGCAGACAATCCCCTGGCTTTCCGTAGCACAGTCAATCTTCTCTACTTTGGGAAGGTCACACACAGATGGTGTGATGGCTTCAATCATCTGATCCTGACTTCAGCATGGTCACTATACTGTACTTTTCCTTTCAAAATGGGTGAATTCATATGACATGCTAAATCGGTTATTCTCTAGTATTAGATTTTCTGTGTTTGCTGCACGTTTGCATACTTTAATACAAACTATTTGGATCATTCAAATTATTTTTTGCTGCAGGTTTATTTATCGGGGAATAAGACAAGTTTGGATTCTGCAGGATTATATACAATTTCCTCAATTCCTCCTTGAAAGCCTCCTTGAAATGTACATAATTTACAAAAGCTGATAAAAACGTCACAATTTGTGCATTTTGTAGAAGATCTGATGCGTAAAGTTGACACATTCTGTTTTTATAACTCCTTTTTGGGGAGTTGCCGGCACTTATGTTAAAGTCATTTAATCTCTGAGCTGGCAAGCCTTTAAAAATATTTCTGTGCTATTTTTGTGTTTTCCCATGATGTAAGGAAACTCAGTAACCAAGCAACAGTGCAGTCACCAGAACCATGTGCAAACCATTTTTTCTGCTTATTTGGACGATGTTTGTAAAAGATTATAAACATGAAGTATGATTCTTTACAGCAGGTCTTAGTGATGCGAGTTTGTGTCTCAAATATCTGTAAATTTTAAAACTGGAGAGCAGGAATGTGTGGGATGAAAACTTATTCAGTCTTCCAGAACTATAAACACAGGAGGAGTGGATAGAAACATAGAAACATAGAAAAATAGGTGCAGGAGTAGGCCATACGGCCCTTCGAGCCAGCACCGCCATTCAATATGATCATGGCTGATCATCCAACTCAGTATCCCGTACCTGCCTTCTCTCCATACCCCCTGATCCCTTTAGCCACAAGAGCCACATCCAACTCCCTCTTGAATATAGCCAATGAACTGGCCTCCACGACCTTCTGTAGCAGAGAATTCCAGAGACTCGCCACTCTCTGTGTAAAGAATGTTTTCCTCATCTTGGTCCTAAAGGAATTCCCCCTTATCCTTAGACTGTGACCCATTGTTCTGGACTCCCCCAACATCGGGAACAATCTTCCTGCATCCAGCCTGTCCAACCCCTTAAGAATTTTGTAAGTTTCTATAAGATCCCCCCTCAATCTTCTAAATTCCAGTGAGTACCGGATGAAGTAGGGATGAAGTGGACGAGTCCTTCAAGTTACTGCAGAGACAAATAACAATGTGGCAAAAGAGCTTGAATTTGAGCCAATGGTAGTTGATATCCTGTCAGCAAATATCGCTTACCTGGGGACATAACATGTATGGAATTTGGGAAGTATCTTGATTTTCTACGATATAAGCACTTTCAGTTGTTTAAGTAGGCTGAATTAAAAGTGCCATCTGTTCTTGATGCTCTGGCTTGCCTGATGCCGTTGTTATTTAGAAGTGTTGGCACTGTGCAGTCGTGAAGCATTCTGGAGACGTCATAGATGCTAGTTTTCACAAGTCCTGGGTATTTCCTAGATGCAGTGGCTGAATAATCTGGAAAGCACCGTTGCATCAATGCTCATTGTTCCTAATTGCTAGAACAATGGCACATTGGCCAAAGTGAATGGACTGCACTGATGTCTTTGTTTTGCTTTGAACTTGTAGTGACTATTTGAGGATCTTAGTTTGACTTAACATCAGTTTAATCATGATGTTGTTGGATTGTTGGGGCCTTATTTTCATTCTGTGTGTTTGCTCATGATGAGACATTCAGGCAGGACTGGAGTGGTGCCTGTCATTGGCTCTGTCATCCATGGCCCATCACTTTGATAATCCTCTTGTCTGGTAAGAATCCAGGGGAAAGATGAGCTTCTAAATGGTGGCACGATTTATCAGTCTGTCTGACTCTGAGTGATTTATAATCCCAACAATTTCAGATGGTTTGTGTCTCCTTGGCACGTCCTCTCTTTATGCTTTAGGTTTATCTCAAAATGAAATATTCTGTCAGTATCTCTCGATGAAGTTTTCATCTGTACAGAAAAATGCCTTGTTAAAAGAATAAACTGCGTTTGTAAGCTCTGCTGCTCAGACTCTTTATCAAAGGATGATTTTAGAATTTTCCAATTTGCCAGGTTAGGACAGGGGCTTTTGGAATCTCGTCTCATGTGCACACAGAATTAATTATGACCCGGTGAGTTGCTGTTTAGCCCAAACCAGAGATACCGAGTGGGTCATGCAAGTCTTGCCTTAATGCTATTTCATGCGTTTAGCCCCTGATTCCTGGCTGCTTCTGTTGCTGATTTACAGTAAGACCAAGTAGGATAGACCATTCGGCTCCATAAATTGTAGAAACAATGCGGCTGCTGGTTTACCAAAAAGGGCACAAAGTGCTGGAGTAACACAGCATGTCTGGAGAACATGAATAGGTGAAGTATGGGATTGGGACGTTTCTTCAGGCTGATAACTTGTCTTGTTAATTCTGCACGAGAATTCATTAAATATGAGAACCTCATCTTTTCAGTTCAGCATTGTGTCTCAAATTACTATGCAACTTCTCCACCTGTGAGAAGGTTGTACAAGTCAACAGGTGGGCATGGTGGGCGTAGTGTTGGTCTCTATACCAATTAAATCTATACTAATACTATTGTCATTTCACAAATGGTTCTGAAGGTTAAGTTTGCTTTATTGCTACTTTGAAGAAAATGCTCACTTTAAGAAGAGCAACTTCATCTTACAATATTAAGACAAACCTCAAAAACATATGTTCAGAGCCTGGATCCTACATGTAAAATTCTACATCATTTGTTTGGTAAATTCAGAAATTAAAAGTCTTACTTTGTAGCTCATAAAGTGAAGACATTAAAGTCCTTACCATGATTTAAACTCAAAGATGTGCTGATCATAAGAGAATAAGATTTATAGGAAATGCAAGCATAAGCAAGCACCCGACTTTGCCTTCCATTGAATTGATGGTTTCTTTTCTACTTCAGCACCATTTTTCAGTAATATTCCCATATTAGTCATTTTACCGATTGTCAATCTATATTTTGAATGAACTACATTTCTACAGCCACCAGGAAAGAGCAATATAAATATTCAGCCCAAACGTTAAGACGTTTCTTCTCCTCTCAAGTCTAAGCATCTTACCGATAATCTGGCATGTTCTTATCTGCTCACTCCTTCTCCACACTCAATCTCATCTATTATGGTATGGTCAGTAGACGAGGATATTTGATATTGGGTCTTTGGCCATATCATTGATCATAGATGGTTAAAAAGCCAGAGCTAGATGCTAATCCTGGCAGTACCTGTAGTACCTGCTTTGAATGCATTAATATCCTCAAATAGGGAGACCAATGCCATACACATTATTTCAGAAGTGGTATCACCAATGCTTCATATAGATGAAGTATAACCTCCCTTCTCCTTATTGAATTCCCCTAGCAAGAAGCAATAACAGCTTACCGAATTACTTCTTGTACTTGCATGCCAACCTTTTGCAGAGTGTTCACTCGGACATCTCAACATTTAGATTATGTTTTTTACTACCAAAATAGACAATGCATTTTCCCACATTATATGCCAGATCTTTACCTCATCACTTAATTTATCTATATCTCATTGTAGCTTGCTTATGTTTCCGTTACAACTTATTTTCCTACTAATTTTTTGTATCACCAGCAAATTTAGTGACTATATCTTTTGTGCCTTGATCTAAATCATGTATATAAAATATTATATTATAACAACTACCAAAATGCTGAGACCCCAGCGCACCATTGGTTTCATCTTGATAACCAGAAAAAGATTAATTTATCCATATTCTGTTTCCTGTTAGCAAACCAACCCTTTGCTCTCATCATTGGATTGGGACTACTCTTTCTAAACTGCAGCACCAGCTACCAACTTTGGAACTGATCATGTATTTTATTGTTGGAATTCGGAAAAGGCTTTAATCTTGCAAAGTGACATTAATATGTTTTTTTATAGAATTGCTATCAATGTAGAACGGGATGCTTCTGTCGTATATGCCCATTTGCAGGAAAATAGTTTTAGTTAAAAGACTTTACCTACTTTTAGAACCAAGCTATTTTCAAATTAGTTATAAAGTTTGCCTAGATCCAAGAATGATCTAATTGTAGGAAGCTCGTTATTGCGGGCTATTCCCAATAGTTCTGATCTTAGAAGTGTTCAATTGCCTCTATTAAATTTTATTCCCAAGTGCACAATGTTGTAAAGTGGTGCTATTTAAAGAGATGCTGTCAATTTCATGATTTGCACAGTTGGCGGCCTGTTCATTCTTCAGGGATATCTATCGGGCTTCCAATTATTTCAACAATACATTTTCAAATCGGCTAAACTAAATTGAAGAACATATGCTTTCTATATCTGTTCATTTAATTTTTGGTTGGGGCTTCGAGGGATTGAAAAACGGTAGCAAGCTTCAAATGTTGCAATAAATACAAGACATGCCAATCACGTCATTCAAGGGCCTGTTCCACTTAGGCTATTTTTTAGGTGACTAGGCTGTCGCCTGTATGGTCACGAGTAGTCTCCTCGGTCGCCCAAAGAGTCGTAGCGTCTTTCAGATCACCGCTGGATGTTGAAAACATTTCAGAGATAGTCAGCGACAGTGGGTTTGACGCTAATGAGCGTAGCTTGACTTCTCCTGACATAGGTGCTGTTGTAGTTGTCGCCAGGTTAGTGTAGGTTGTTGCCTGGTTACGTAAGGTTGTCACCGGTGCTGTCTTCAATAGTCAATAGGTGCAGTAGGCCATTCGGCCCTTCGAGCCAGCACCGCCATTCAATGTGATCATGGCTGATCATCCCCAATCAGTACCCCGTTCCCGCCTTTTCCCCATATCCCCTTACTCCATTATCTTTAAGAGCTCTATCCAGCTCTCTCTTGAAAGCATCCAGAGAACCTGCCTCCACCGCCCTCTGAGGCAGAGAATTCCACAGACTCACCACTCTCTGTGAGAAAAAGTGTTTCCTCGTCTCCGTTCTAAATGGTTTACCCCTTATTCTTAAACTGTGGCCCCTGGTTCTGGACTCCCCCAACATCGGGAACATGTTTCCGGCCTCCAGAGTGTCCAAACCCTTAACAATCTTATATGTTTCAATGAGATACCCTCTCATCCTTCTAAACTCCAGAGTGTACTTTTTTTTTTGTTGTTGTTAAAGTAATTATTCTATTTCAAATTTTATGTCAAAGGGGGATCCAGTCGGCGGGTTTTCAGCGACCTACGACTATGACAGTCGCTGGCACGTGCCTAAAAATAGCCCGTGAGACAGGCTGTTTAGACTTCAAAGTATTTCCCAGAATCTGCAAGACTAAATCTGTAAAATAAGTAGCAGCGTTACTATGGTTGTGTTGTGTTTGAATGTACTTTCAGAAGTGGCCTTTTAAAAGATTTACTGTTGTTTAAAATTAATTTAATTTATTGTTGCATGTAAGACCTATTTATCTGGAAGGCTTTGTATCAAATGTGTGAAGTTGTATCTTTGTAAATGTTTCTCAAGTCAAGTTTATTAGTCACATACACATACAAGATGTCCAGTGAAATGAAAGTGGCAATGCCTGCGGATTGTGCCAAAATTACAGAACAGAATAGAACAGAATCAGTATTTACATATCTCGTTATTTTAATTTTCATCCAGCTGTTGCTGCGGGTTGATCTTTATTCCAGACAATTTTCACCATTGTTATTAAGCTTGAGCTTGAAAAACAGCTTATCATATTTCAGTTCTGCCCCAAAACAGACGTTTTGCTTCATAAAATGGCTCTTATATTTGCTGGATCCATCTTTTGTTTTGTCATTTGTCTAATACAATCTTCTGTTGCCTTGCACCGACATCCTTTTTTTCATTCAATCCCACCTGCATCCCACGTTTTCATTGACTTCCTTGCTGTTCTTTCCCTACCATCTCCGTAAACCTTATAATTTCATTTATCTCCAACCTTTATTCAAGTCTAAGGAAAGGTCACTGAACTGAAATATGAACTGAGTTTCTCTTTCTAAGGATTGGTTGAATTTTTTGTTTTTGTTTGAGGAGATGGTTCCAAATTATAAATTTCACTAGTTTGAACATAGTTCTCTGGACATATTCAAGTAATTTATTTTCAATTATATTTTATTTATTTTTTGTTTACTATATCTCAGGTTTACACAAACTTGTGTATTTTTTCCATAACAAATTTGAGTATTGTACTTGCAAAGATTGCATTTACAAAGAGTTGAGTGACAAAACTCTAAGATTGCTTTTGATATAACTTTTAATTTTGACCTAGTTCATGATATACTTCTGTCGTCTTCTTGTTCCATTCCATTGAGCATAACATTTTTCACAAGGAGCACAGCAGTTAATATAGTACATTGTACATTCATTAAAAAGGGGCTGTTTGAATTGACTGCCGGGATTTTTTGAAGATCAGAATATGAGTAAGTGGAAACAGTAGATGGCTATATTCTGCTAGAGAGCAATTTTGAAAGTAATCTTTTGGGAAGAATCTAACAGAGACACAGTAATGATCAATTTTATGGAAAAACTTGGAGAATTATTGAATTGGTGATCATTTTCAATGATCGTACAGAATCTCCACATCAGGACCCCCATCCCCACATTCCTTAATATCCAGAAATGTTTCAATCTCTTTAGAATTGTTGATCCTGCACAGTGATTTGGGACTGAGAATTACAAATATTTACTACCTTTGCAGGGAAGAAATAATTTTTACCGTGGTCTTAAATGTCGCAACTTATTCTGAGACTCCGACTCATAGTTGCAGACTCCTCAGCTAAGGGAAACATTGGCATCTCTGCATCCAAGCTGAAGAGTCCTGTGTGAAAATTGTATGTTTAATTGACATCTCATTATTCCAAATCTGACGAATACTGACTAAAAATAATTCTAAGGACAGATAATTTGCTTTACATGGTTTGTGGTTTACTGTGCTAAAATTTCAAGTAATTTCTCTGAGGATTTTCAGTTTAATTTATAGTGGGAATAGTCTAAATATCTGAAGTTGATGAGTTGAGTTATTTGGTTAAAAGATGCCTAATTAGATTCAATGTGACTTGTTTAGGATTATGAGGAAGTAGATGTGGAAACATTATCAATAATGTTGATAGATTACATTCTAGAGTTAGTTATTTATGAAATTAGGGAGCTTGGGATAAAAAGGGAAAATATATAGGTAATAAATATTATGCGACTAGTTTTATAAATGTGTGGCTTATAAATAACGTTCAGCATCCATCATCCAGCAAATTTCTGTTTTGATGCCATGTGGAGGCAACAAGAGCAAGTGCCTAGCTACTACTAATGTTATTTACTGTTTCAAGGTTTGCTGCTTTGGTGTTCATCCACTGGCCATTTCATCTTCTAGTTCCTGTACCTATTGAAATCTGATTGGGTGTAGGATGAACGTACCTTTAACAGCAGTTCGTGCGCACAACGGGGATGTAATTTTCTCTTGATAGTCTGTCACATTGACGCAGTGATGTGGATTTAGTTTAGTTCTATCTAATTTTTGCATTTGTTTTAAAAATCAGACTCATTTCTGTCAAATTTTGCACATTTGAATTCTTCCTTATCTTGCTATTTGTCACTTGAATTATTAAAAATCATCTTGCATTGGATCCATTTTGAGGTTTGAATATTAAATTAGAATTCTTCCTGCTACATGCCTCTGAAATGAGTGCAACCTACATGATTGTGTGTCAAGAACTTTTTCCTTTGTGTGTAGAACTAATACTTTTACATTTTACCAAAATATGCATTAAAATACAACATGGATCAATTAAAGAAAAAATATTCTAAAATTGATTGGCCGTGAGCCTGCAGATAATTGCATTTTCAACTGGGGCAGCTTAGCTGCTGCCAGCAGGGGAAAAAGGACTACCATGGCATTAGAAGCTGGGATGTGTGCAAATATATCACGATAAAAGTCTTGAAAGAATTACTGCCTTGCTACATTTGCCACAACATTAATGCGGAGCAGCAGTGGAGGACATCGATACATCACCTAGCCAGGCCGATCCCTGCACCTTCAACCCAGTGCCGCCGCCAGCACAACGGGCATTTATGGCCAAGTTAAGACTTCACATGTTTAACAACGTTGAACTTGAAGGATACATGTCACTGGTAACATGGCGACATTTGTGGCATGGCCTCAGTGTGATCTACTATTCTTACACTGTTCTACTTAAGTATGCTTGTGCCTATGTATAGTAAGAGTTTTACTGAACTGCGTACAAAAAAAAAAAGAATTTCACTGCAGCTAGGTTCATGTGACAATCAAGTATTATTGAACCATTAGTGGGAAAGTTAAGATAAATGAGATGGATAGAAAGATTGACCTACTTTCTCAAAATATTGGCCATGAATTCAACTAAATGTTGTAACTTGGTGATATGGGTAGTTCTTTCATAGTCGCTATCTTTTGTCCATCTTTGTTTCCTTTGTGATGGCAGTAATGTGAGTTGCCATAGGTTACGGTACTCCCATGTTGTTGAATCGAACGTTCCACGATTTTGACCTGGGGCAATAAATGGAATAACAATCATAATATATCAAAGTCAAGAAAGAATGTGACTTAAAGCTAGATGCTTTCATTTCCACAGTTGTATTTAACAAGCAACATAGCTATGGGAACATTGGAGAGAACATAGCTGATGTTAAGATTTTATAGTTACAAGTCTGTCTAAATCAAATTCTCCTTTGAATGTACCTCTAATTTCAGCGACCAGCATCCAGCAAATTTCTGCTTTGATGTAACGTTGACAAGAGCAGTTTTAATAAATATCTAGCTTTAACTGAGCACATAAATTATTTCAAGGCTTGTTCCTTTGGTGTTCATCCATGGGTCATTTCATCTTCTAGTTTCCTTATCTATTGAAATCTAGTTGTAGGATGAATGAACCATCAACAGCAGCTCTGGAAACATCACCTGTGAGTAGTAGAATGCCACATCTTAGTGAAAACAATGGATGAAAGTTTGGTTAAGGAACCAGAACCAGAAAGATTATTTGTTGGACTGAAGGAACATGTACAGTGGAGATCAGCAGGTGACGGTGCAATGATCTCGGCAATGCCACTTTACCATGCTCTTTCCATGTCCCTTGCCTCCCTTGTGGTTTAAATGTCTGTCATTCTATGCCTTGGATGTATCCAATGACTATCCAATATCCAACTACATGTTGCTCTTTAGTTTAGTTTAGAGATACAGGGTTGAAACGGGCCCTTCGGCTCACCCGATCCGCACCGACCAGCGATCCCCGCACATTAACACTATCCTACACCCTGTATGTCTTTGGAGTGTGGGAGGAAACCAAAGATCTCAGAGAAAACCCACGCAGGTCACAGGGAGAATGTACAAACTCCGTACAGACAGCACCCGTAGTTGGGATCGAACCCGAGTCTCTGGCGCTGCATTCGCTATAAGGCAGCAACTCGACCGCTGCGCCACTGTGCCACCCCATGTTGCTCTCTGGAGTGGAAAATTCTAAAGGTTCACTGCCCTCCGGGAAAAGGACTTGCTCAACTTTGTCTTAAATCCGCCATCCCTTATTCTGAGATTATCCTCCCTAGTTCTAGGGTATCTCCATACCAGGGGAAACATCCTCTCACCATTTACCCTGTCAGTTCTCTTCAGAATCTCATAGGACCTTAACAAGGTCACCTCTCATTCATATAAACAATGTGTTTCTCCAGCTGGCTCATCTTTTTTTCTTATGTCAATGCCTTCATACTAGGATTCAACCCACTGAATATTGTTTGCATTGCCTTTTTTACATACAGATATATCAAAACTGTATGTAATTCTGCAGGTGTATTTTATCCAGCACCCTTGAGGTTCGCATCAAACCTTGCATTCTTTTACAATCTGTACTCCTTGCAACAAAGGTTAACATTCTATTACATTCTGAATACAATTTGAGTCCGGATCAAAAACGTCACCTATCCATTTTCTCCAAAGATGCTGCCTGATCTGCTGAGTTGCTCCAGCATTTTGTGTTTATCTTCAACATTTGATTAGCCTTGCAAATTATTTGTTTTACCTACAAATTTATTTGATGGACCTACAGATCACGTTGTACAAAAACATTTTGTATTTGCACTACATTTCAGGAGTAATTTCTTTACCACATCTACCACCTTGTTGCCCACTCATGTACAGGCACAAATAGTCTGGAGAAAATGTGGTAGTTCGCTTGTGAAAAGAGGTTGCTTAGAGATCTGGTAGAGATAATTAAAATAATAAATAGATAAAGTAAAAGCACAAAGTGCTAAAGTAACAGTGTGTCAGGCAGCATCTCTGGAAGACATGGATAGCTGGCATTTTGGGTCGGGACCCTTCTTCCGACTGATTGTAGTAGAGGGAACAAAGTTGGAAAAGAGGTGGGGCAGGGGAATGCCTGGCTAATAATAGCCACCTAGATAATAACACAGATAATAGCCACCTAATAATAACACAGATTATGGGGGGGTTTGGTTGGCAGATGGGTGGACAAAAGCTAGAGATGAAAAGGAAACAAAAGGTTGTCCGATAAAGAGAAGAGGAGTGAAATGTAAAGCCAGAGTTAGGAATATAGGTGGAAGATGAAAGGGGGGAGGTGAATGGTGGGCATGGGATAGTGGTACCACGGAGGGGCACAGGAAAGAGAGGAGGGGGAAAAATGGTCGGGGATGGGCTTGATAGCTAAAATTAGAGAATTCAGTGTTAATACCATTGGGTTGTAAGCTATCTAAGTGAGATGTGAGTGCAGTTCGTCCAGTTTGTATGTGGCCTCACCCTGGCAATGGAGGAGGGCTGGAACAGAAAGGGTAGAAACAGTGAATGGGAAAGGGAGTTCCAGCAGGCCTTGGTGAACCAAGCACAAATGTTCAATAAAACGGCCACCTAGTCTACGTTAGGTCATGCTGATGTAAAGGAGGCCACATCGTGAGCACCGAGTGCAGTAGACAAGGTTAGAGCATGTGCATGTGAACCTTTGTCTCACCTGGAAGGACTGCTGGGGTCCCTGGATGGATCTGAGGGAGAGGCATTACATCTCCCGCGATGTGAAGGGAAAATACCTGGGGAGGGTATGGTTTGGGTGGGAAAGGATGAGTGAACCAAGGGGTTGCGGAGGGAATGGTCTTTCCGCATTCCGTAAAGAGGTGGGGATGCGATGTTGACCCGCTTAGTTGCTCCAGCATTGATTATTTTTTGGTAAACTGCTATCTGCAGATAAAACAAATAGTCATAATCAAAGAGCACAATATGGAAACATGCACCTCAGGCGACAAAGTCTTTTCTGACTATCAAAGCACCAATTTGCATTAATCCTATTCTTCCCACAGTCCCAACGATATCCCCCTCATCCCCCACCCCAAATTCTATTGCTGGCCCATATGCCCGGAGCATTTTAACAGCAGCCAATTAACCCATCGACCAGCATAATTGGGATGTGGGAGGAAACTGGAGCATCCAAGGAAACCCATACACACACACGGGAAAAACACCACACACACAGTACCTGAGGTCAGATAGAACCTGGATCGCAGGGGCTGTGAGGCAACAGCTCTATAAACTGCACCTTTGTGCTGCCTAGAATAGGAGAAACTACAGTGCCGTCCATAATGTTTGGGACAAAGACCCATCATTTATTTATTTGCCTCTGTACTCCACAATTTGAGATTTGTAATAGAAAAAAACACATGTGCCTAAACTGCACATTATCAGATTTTATTAAAGGGTATTTTTTTTATAAATTTTGGTTTCACATGTGGAAATTACAGCTGTGTTTATACATAGTCCCCCCATTTCAGGGCACCATAATGTTTGGAACACAGCAATGTCATGTAAATGAAAGTAGTCATGTTTAGTATTGTGTTGCATATCCTTTGCATGCAATGACTGCTTGAAGTCTGCGATTCATGGACTTCATCAGTTGCTGGGTGTCTTCTCTGGTGATGCTCTGCCAGGCCTGTACCCTTCCCCCTCCCACTCTGTTAAAGCGGACACATCGGCAATAATGGATAGCATTCCTCCCCCACCTCCTTACGTGGTCTGTCATAGTGATGGTTTACTGTATTTTCCACTGACTTGTGAATGCTTCCATGATGGGTAACTGCACCATTTCATGTCATTCCAGGTGGAATGCTTTCAATAGTTGTGTGAACTTTGTTCAATTCATTAAGAGATGTAGTTACAAAGGATTATGTGCACTATATTTGGATTCCACTACTCTGCCAAAGGTTCTTCTTCTTGCGAATGGTTGATGAGCTTTATTGCAGAACTGATATCTTGTGAGACAATTTTGCCGTGCCTCTAGGCTTGCAGTGTCTTACACAAACATACCCATTTTATTTTCCTGATATTTTCTGAACTTGAATATTCTCTTGTTCACACTGTTTTGTTGCAATGTCACTTAGCAAAGCAGGAATTTAGTAAAGCGGTGTGTAATTTGTCTACGAATATCTTCCTAAAAGTGAGCTTACTGCCTCCTACCTCAGTACATCGTGCAGCATAGAATTACTTTATCAGCTGCTGCCAACGGGAATCAACGCTAAGTTTGCTCCTCCACCCGCTTCCTGAATCCTAATCACAATCACAGTAAAACTTTATTAGCCAAGTATGTTTTGCAACATGCGAGGAATTTCATTTGCCAACTTAGTCGTACAAATAAAAAGGACCAGAACACACAAAACACATTTTAACATAAACATCCACCACAGAGACTCTACATTCCTCACTGTGATAGAAGGGGAAAAAAAGTTCAATCTCTTCCCTGCGCTCTCTTGCGGTCTGGTACCTCGAGCCCTCCGTTGACGGGAAGATCTTGACTCCCGTAGCCAGCGGCATTTTGGGTGATCGGACCCCGCGACGGGGCTGGTCGAGCCTCTGCGTTCGTCAGAGCTCCGGACTAGCCTTTCCCGAGACTGAGAGCTCTTGATGGTAAGGCCGTGGTTAGAGCGATCCCAGGTAAGGGATTGGCTCCGATATTAAGTCTGCCCCGCGGTGGGGCCCGAGGTCCATCGATGGTAGGCCGCAAAGCGACCGGAGACGCGGCCCACAAACATCGCGGCTCTGGCAAGGTAAGAAACTGAAAAAACAAAGTTACCCCCCCCCCCCCCCCCCCCCCACCCCACCAACTCCGACATAAAACAAACCGGAGAACATTTACACAAATTTATATAAATGCACGAAAAATTAAAAAAAGACGAAAAAACAAATAGATTATTGGCGGGGCTGCCAATCGTTCGGCGCCCCTGGTGATCAATATATCAGTCAATATACCAAGATCACTTTCATCTAAATACTGTGTCAGTCAGAAGTACATCCAATACACTCAGTGCACAACACATGATTGTGGCCCTGTTGAGTCAATGGATTAGTTACATTTTTTAAATTTTAAAGTTTTAGTCATAGATTCATGCAACACGAAATATGCATTTGATAAGGTCCCACATAGGAGATTAGTGGGCAATAAAAGTGAATACTGGGCAAAATTAGGGCACATGGTATTGGGGGTAGAGTGCTGACATGAATAGAGAAGTGGTTGGCAGACAGGAAACAAAGTGTAGCGATTAACGGGTCCCTTTCAGAATGGCAGGCAGTGACTAGTGGGGTACCGCAAGGCTCTGTGCTGGGACCGCAGCTATTTACAATATACATCAATGATTTGGATGAAGAGATTCTAACATTAGCAAATTTGCAGATGATACAAAGCTGGGTGGCAGTGTGAACTGTGAGGAGGATGCTATGAGAATGCAGGGTGACTTGGACAGGTTGGGGGAGTGGGCAGATGCATGGCAAATGAAGTTTAATGCGGATAAATGTGAGGTTATCCACTTTCGTAGCAAAAACAGGAAGGCAGATTACTATCTGAATGGCGTCAAGTTGGGAAAAGGGGAAGTACAACGGGACCTGGGGGTCCTTGTACATCAGTCTATGAAAGTAAGCATGCAGGTACAGCAGGCAGTGAAGAAAGCGAATGGCATGTTGGCCTTTATAACAAGAGGAATCGAATATAGGAGCAAAGAGATCCTTCTGCAGTTGTACAGAGCCCTAGTGAGACCTCACCTGGAGTATTGTGTGCAGTTTTGGTCCCCTAATTTGATGAAGGACATTCTTGCTATTGAGGGAGTGCAGCGTTGGTTTACAAGGTTAATTCCCGGGATGGCGGGACTGTCATATGCTGAGAGAATGGAGCAGCTGGCCTTGTACACCCTGGAGTTTAGAAGGATGAGAGGATATTTCATTGAAACATATAAGTTTGTTAAGGGCTTGGACACGCTAGAGGCAGGAAACATGTTCCCGATGTTGGGGGAGTCCAGAACCAGGGGCCACGGTTTAAGAATAACGAGTAAGCCATTTAGAGCGGAGACGAGGAAACACTTTTTCTCACAGAGAGTGGTGAGTGTGGAATTCTCTGCCTCAGATGGCAGTGGAGGTAGGTTCTCTGGATGCTTTCAAGAGAGAGCTAGATAGGGCTCTTAAAAATAGCGGAGTCAGGGGATATGGGGAGAAGGCAGGAACGGGGTACTGATTGGGGATGATCAGCCATGATCACATTGAATGGCGGTGCTGGCTCAAAGGGTCAAATGTCCTACTCCTGCACCTATTGTCTATTGTCTAACACAGAAGAAGAGCGTTTGGCTCTACTCCAATCAACAACCACCCATTTACACTCATTCCAATGTATTCTTCTCCCTGTATACATGTCAATATCCTACACCCTCCTTCACATGCTGGGGAGCCACAGAGTGCCCAGCCAAACATGAAGGGTGATTTATAATGGCCAATTAATGTACCAATCACATTTGTGGGATGCAGTCGGAAACTGAATCGCCCAGAAAAAAGAAATGCGAGCACCACATAGATAGCACTGGAGTTAGGTAGCTGGAGTTGGAAGGCAGTACGACCTTGGATCCTGGTTCTGATTTGGGAAGTATTTACTTGTCTATGAGCAGCGGGTTCTGCATTTATAATTGAGACACAGGAGTCTGTAAATGCAGGAATGTGAAACAAAACTTAAAATGTTTCTAAACTCATGACGTCAAGCAGCATCTTTGGAGGCAAAGGGATGGTCAACATTTTATCCGAGACCCTGGGTCAAGAGAGTGTGCAGGGGAGATAAACAGCATAAAGAGGAGGGTGGTGGGCAGATGGAGCCACGTGGGGAGAGGAGAATAGGAAGGGTGAATCAAACGAGAAGAAATGCAGTTGGGTAGGTACATGTGTGATGGACGCATGGAGCTAGTGAGGGACGATGATGGCAGAAAGGTTGGTGTTGGAATAGGAAGTGGAGTTGGAATGATATGCAACTCTAAGGTCAAGATGGCCGTTGCAGAGAGTGCGGAAGTACTCTGCCTAATGTGTTTGAAGGAACTGCAGATGCTGGTTTAAACCGAAGATAGACACAAAATGCTGGAGTAATTCAGTGGGACAGGCAGCATCTCTGGAGAGAAAGATGGGTGATGTTTCAGGTCGAGATCCTTTTCAGACTCTGACTGACTCCAGAGTTTCAAGTCTTGACAGCTGAAGGCCAGGCCATCTGTGGTGAAGAGATTAAAATTGCCTGTCCCACTTGCATGCGATTGCATGCGTTTGGCGCGACCAAACAGAAGCGGAGTTCGCGGTAAGTACGCGCGTGACGTAATTCGCGTCCTACTCACCAATCAGCTGGGCAGGAGGCGGGCTGACTCAATTTGGGAGTTGCACGGCGTCGGGCAGTGACGCCATTGCGCAACGCCACGCCAGGCGGTGACATCATCGCGCAACGCCATGCACTAGGATTACGACGTCAAGACGCTGCGTACGACCTCAATGCGCCTGCAGTCCGATAAGACGTTGGCGCGCAAAATTTCCGGACAGTGCGGGATTTTCGGAGCCCCGCGCGATGTCAGGACCAGTCCCGCACAACTCCATACGCCTCCACCCTTGGAAGTGGGACCGGCCCCGCACAGCCCGTACGCCTTAAGCGACCACGTTTGGTCGCGCCAAACGCATGCAATCGCATGCAAGTGGGACAGGCCCTTAAGGAGGTCAGAATTGGAAACACTTGGAGAATCCTTTGAAGGTTTTACGGTTTAAAGAAATTAATGCTGTGGAGGGAATAAGAAGAACTTTTCTAATCAGCAAGCATGTGTAGTGATTTGGTCCAAATTAGGATGGGTAAACGAGTGTTGAATAGTTTCCAATTTATGTTATTCATTGATAAATACTTTCTGCATTTAAGTCAAGTCAAGTTTATTCGTCACATACACATACGAGATGTGCAGTGAAATGGAAAAAAAAAGTTATAACTGTATAATATTAACTAATGATTGGGCCTGAAACCTTAAAATCTTCTGTGTGAAGCTTAGTCATAAATATTTTGGAAATTAGATTATACAGTCTCATTATCCACCATTCCAGTTTGTTCCAAAAATTCTAATCACTGATATGTGACAGTGCCACGCCACATTCAATTCTTGGCTATCTGATAAACCTGAACTTGGGCGAATGGGTCATACCATTTTTTTGCAGGAACACAAGGAACTGCAAATGCTGGAATTTTTTAACAAAACACAAAGTGCTGGAGTGACTCAGCGGGTCAGGCAGATTTGTGGAGGGAATGAACAGATGATTTTTCATGTCAGGATCCTTTCCCAGCCACGGAAGGGTTTTGTATCCAGGAAATTAAATGGCATGACTTTTAAACAATGCAGTCACTTCTTTCTCCGGTGCCATGATTATAAATAGTTAGCGGTAATGTGTATGTGTACCTTTCCATACTATTCCACTACTTTTATATTGAACTGTCAGTTTGCATTGTGATGAGGGTTCAGATTTTAGAGTGGTGCCGCAAGGTTTTGTTTAACAACGCTTTGGCAGATTAGCTCTTAAGAGGTTGTGCCTTTCTTAGGAGATTTCCTGATGCTTTTAAATCATTGATGTAGAACTATCTAATCCGTCTGATCCCTTTAACCTACTGAAAAGGTAAACTCAAAAAATTGCTCGATGTAGCATGGAGCAACAGAGATTATTAATTTTACAAGCTCAAACATTAATTTTACAAGCTCAAACAGTCATTTGCAGTATTCAGTTCAGAAAGGATTCCATCTTAGCTATGCAAGTATGCTTGTACACTTAGTTTTCAGTGTGTGGGCGTAATAAAACAGTGAAATAACATTTTGGGAGCAGGCTATTCTGTGAAAACAACTAGTTTTCATTAGGAAATTATGGATGCAGAAGACCCGGTGGGCTGCGGCCTGTAAGGGGAAGTCACTGAACCGGCCCCTGCTCATCCCCCGAACACCAGAGAGAAGGGTGCCGGCGACGACGGATGCGAGGAGCAAGGCTGGTAGGAGACTGAACCAGGGTCTGATCTTCTGCGCCCTCAAGGTTGGCTGCTGGAGGCACTCCCGGAACACAAAGGTGGAGGGGTGAAGAAAGGGACATTGGTTCGCTGGTTGATTCAGACGTCTAAGCTGATAGCTCGTCTGGATCGGGCAGGTCTCATAAGACCTAGAGCGCAGACTGGACTTTGAAAAACATGGTGCCTCTTGCATGCGGCCTCATTGGACTATTTCTGTACACTTTGCTTAGATATGGCAATACTTTACTGAACTGTATGCAAGAAACAAATGTCACTATGTTTGCACGTGACAATAAAGCACCATTGAAACTAATTAAGATTGGAAGATTGTATGCTGCACGCGAGGATGCTAAAGAGGATAAGAGCCCATGGTATTAGAGGGAAGATATTCGCAGGGATAGAAGCTTGGCTGAATGGCAGAAGGCAAAGAGTGGGAATAAAGGGGGCTTTCTCTGGTTGGCTGCCATTGACTAGTGGTGTTTCACAGGGGGTCAGTGCTGGTGCCGCTACTCTTTATGTTGTATATCAATGATTTGAAGGTCAAGTTTACGGATGATATGAAGATAGATGGAGGGGCAGGTAGTGCAGAGGGACTCTGCAGAAAGATTTGGACAAGTTGGGAGAGTGGGCAAAGAAGTGGAAGATGGAATACAGTGTGGAGTCATGCATTTTGGTAACAGGAAAGGCGTAGACTATTTTCTAAATGGGGAGAGCATTCAGAAATCGGAAGTGCTAAGTTGACTTGGGTGTGCTGGTGCAGGATTCCCAAAAGTTAATATGCAAGTTGAATCAGTATGAAAGAATGCAAATGCAGTGTTAGCATTTATTTCAGGAGGACTAGAATGCAAAAACACAGATGTAATGCTGAGGCTTTATAAGGCACTGGTCAGACTGCATTCTGAGGATTGCGAGTTGTTTTGTGGCTCATATGTGAGGAAGGATATGCTGGCATTGGAGAGTGTCCAGTGGAGGTTTTCGCAAATGATCCCAGGAAAGATTGGGTTAACGTAAGATGAGCGTTTGATGGCACTGGGTCTGTTCTCACTGGAGTTTAGATGGAAGAGGGGGAACCTCATTGAAACTTACGGATTAGTGAAAGGCCTGGATAGAGTGGATATGGAGACGTTATTTCCATTAGTGGGAGAGTCTAGGACCAGAGGGCATAGCCTCAGAATAAAAAGGACGTACCTTTAGTAAGATGAGGAGGAATTTCTTTAGTCAGAGGGTGGTGAATCTGTGGAATTCATTACCACAGATGGCTGTAGAAGCCATTATTGGGTGTTTTTAAGGTGGAGATTGACAGATTCTTGATTAGTAAGGGTGTCGGGGGTTATGGGGAGAGGGGCAGGAGAATCGGGCTAAGAGGGAAGGATAGATCTGCCGTGATTGAATGGCGGAATTGACTTGATTGGCCAAATGGCCTATTTCTGCTCCTATGACTTATGCGTACATTGCTATTGGTGAGATCAGGGAGGTACGGAAGATTTTTGGGGGGGAAAGGGAATTAAAATATTCAGCCTGGTTTTGCTCAGAGTATGTGGGATGATATGACTAGTTTGAATTAGATTTTGCTAAATTCTTCTGGCAACAAATAAACAGTTCAAATGATCCAAGGTTGGCTGTGGGCGTGAACAAAAGAGATATATTTCAAATCATACTGCTCTATGGCAATCTGTTAAACCATGCCAATAGAACAAGAGTTCTTGATTAATTGAAATTAAGGCTTGTCTGTGCAATCCTTAATCAAGTATCCATTTTGGCTAAATTTAATTCTATTTATTTATAGGTAACCAAGTGGATGGAGATCTGAGCAAAGAAACGGATCTATTTTCATTAAGCTTGTAAATTGAAACCTATAGGGAGACAAGGAAGTGCCAAAGGGGAGACAAGGAAGTGCCTTAGAAATAAGGTACCACAGAGGTAGGAGCAGCAATGTAGATGAGAGGGTGGAGGGGATAGAGTAAGATTGCGGAGGGCAAGACTAACTCGTGGATACAAGTGAGAGCGAAAAGCAAGATGAAGAATGTGACAGGGTTATCAGTCTGAAATGGGCGAGTAAGATGCGCACTGAGAAAGAGAGGAAAGGAGGGACAACAAGTAACAGATTTTCAGAGTTGCAACCCTTTTGGTTAAATTAGCAAGAAATTGTTTTTTTGCTACTCAGTCCAAAAGTAGTTCAAAGCAGATGAATATAGAAAGAGAAGATACATCAAATGGGGAATGCTGTGGATGTGATGTGGGTAAACTTTAGCATATCCCTTGATAATGTGTTCCAGGTGATTCTGAAATATATCTAAAGATAAGGAATTAAGGAAACATTGGTTGGGTGTAAAGGCAGAAGGGGATACATGTCCTCCATAATGTTTGGGACAAAAACCCATTATTTATTTATTTGCCTTTGTACTCCACAATTTGAGATTTGTAATAGAAAAAAAACCACATGTGGTTAAAGTGCACATAGTCAGATTTTAATAAAGGCCATTTTTATGGGGATTTATCTGCCTTCAGTCCCAGCAGTTTACCTAACACAATTTCCTGACTAATGTAGCAATGTTACAAAATTCTGAGATTTTAAAAATCAAGTCTGCAATTTATCCCATCAGATAAAGCATAAAAAAGAAGTTTAATTTGACACCTAATTCACTTTCATATCTTCAGTATTAAAAAAGTTATGGCCATTTTCATTCTCGGAAATTAGCATCTTGTTCCCTATTGCTTTTCCATTGACTTAACACAAAAGCTGTGATCGAGGACAGCCCATAACTTTCTTAAAAATCAAGAGAACTAAATGAATTTTTCAGTTATTATAGATTGAAGCATTCTGAAACAAATATAAAACATCTTACTTGGATGATCTGAAATTAAAGCATATAATTAGTTAATTATCTAATTGTGGTTAATTACAAAATTGACCGTTGTGACGGAAATAGTAATAAACACCCATACTGCCTTGAAAATTCAAAAATGTGATGTTCTCAAGATCAGAACTTTAATATTATTGTATTATATGCTGTAAATCCGTAACAGATAGGTAAATAAATTACAATTTCTGACAATAGAGCAAGTCTTTATGGAGAAGATCAGTTGCTAGCTGGTACATTGGCATATCATAATCAGTAGCATCATCATACTCCTCAGATTGTAACCAATAAGCAACTCTGTACACCTTGTTTTTCCTCAACGTTTCAATTTTGGCATTGTAAACTACAAGTGTTTGTTCTTCAAACCATGCATATCATGCCTTTCTGCCCACTACTTTCCCATTAACAATGTCCTGTAGATTCGATTTCTTAAGAAAAGGATTTTTTTTTAATAGCCTAAGTATCCAAATAACAAACTAATCCGATTCACACAAGAATTCACAATATAACATGATTTTTAAATCTCACTGTCATGAATTTATATCCCAGATGGAAGGAATTTAATGTTTCATTCCCATCTAGAAACATCCACCCAAAATATAATCAAATTATTGTTTTTTGCACAATATATGTCACTCAAACTGTTGTGAATATTTAGTTAAAAAATAATGATCATGGAGAGAGAGAATAAGGCTAAATATAGACAATTTAGACGGCTTATCTCCAAAAAAATGGGCATTTTAATCATCTTGCTTCTGGAACGCGATTGATTGGAACGTTGCATTTGCGGTGAATTTGAACCCCATATCGGCAGGAAAAACACTGCTGGTTCGTATGGGGCCAAAATCACATTTTCGCAAATTAAAATTAGATTAAAACCATCCCGATAAACAAGTTTATATGTAAAATAAACGACTTACATTATGTTTTGTCCCCTTCATGCGATCCGTCCCGTTGTAGGCATTGAGGGCGTTTGAAGTCGGTTTTTATTTTAATGTAATTATTGAATTGTCTCGCGATTAAATAAATAAAAAAATCTGGAACGGAAGTCCGAACGATTGTTCTTCAGTGGCTTAGCAGCCCGAGAAAAGCCGCCTCCGATAAGCAGGAGAAAACGGCATTTTAATCCCGCCCCCCCCCTCCCCCCTCAAAGGCGCCAAAGTCGAGCACATGGCCAGTGGCAGAACCGCTACGCCGCTGAAGGTAAGTTTTGTAACATACCTACTATTACTACTGTAGTGTAAAGCTGCATATTCAGTATTAAATCTTATATGAGCTGCAGTTATTTCAAATAATCACTGAGAAAGACAAAGCTATTTTTTTCCAACTGTATCACAGATTCCATCCCTTTCTTGAACATTGCCTCACTTTGAGCCAGATTTCTCAATTTCAT
Source organism: Okamejei kenojei (assembly GCA_035221665.1). Taxonomy (NCBI): domain Eukaryota; kingdom Metazoa; phylum Chordata; class Chondrichthyes; order Rajiformes; family Rajidae; genus Okamejei; species Okamejei kenojei. The sequence continues at coordinate 37,355,603 of CM069142.1, forward strand.
TGACCCTCAGCTGATCTTGTGCCTCAATATTCTGCTTATGACAAAGTATGTATTTCCACAAGCAAGGCAACGCCCATCATCACTCTCTCCTTTGCTTAGACTTTCATTCATGCCTCTGAAAACTGTTCCAGTGTGTTCCGGGTGGAATTATCCACAATCGTACATAACTGTAAACAGTAGCTGCTCTAAAACAGTGCCACTCATATTTGATTCCCATCAAGCTCCCATGACTTCCCAGTCTTTGCTGATCATTGTTCGTTTCCAGTTTTCTTGCCTCTTAACATAGAATTCTTGCCCAGGTAGCTAGAAGCTGATGTAAAATAAATTACTTGCTCTTTCTGGAGACAAGAGCAGTGGTTGGGCTAAAGTGGGTTGTTGAATCAACTCTGTACTCTCGGAATTGAAATACAGAATTATCTCATTTGGGTGATTTGTCCTGCAGCAAAGATGTTGGCAACTTAAATTTAAAATGGTTTATAGCAGCAGAAAAGTGAACTTGGTTATTAAAATGAAGAGTGAATAAGATGACGAGGATTTAAAACTTGCAAGATTTATCATGTTGACTCATAACTGAATATTTTGCAGTTGTATCAAATGGTGAATACTGCAAGGGAATTTAAATAGGAATCTCACACCAGTTGTTTTGCTGGAGATGAAGGAGTTACCACAAAATTACTTATTTAGTTGTAGCCGACCTTGTTTCCAACTATTGATTTAAAAGCTGACCTCCATGTGTTATCTCTGCCATTCACGTGTATGGGTCTTATAGAGGGGTCCCCTGAAATCTAGGAAAGAATTAGCATTTAATTTTCAATTATATAACTAAAAAATCAGTGGAAGCCACAATAGATGAAAGCAAATTATTGTGGTGGTTGGAGGTCAGTTGTGGACTAAGAGAGGGAAGTCATTCAAGGGATAGAGAGCACAATCTTATTGTTTTATTAAATGATCCAAGGGAGATATAACAACATACTTTTTTAATGCAGAAAATAGTTATGATCTGCAGTAAATTAAAAACTGGAGAATTAAATTCGGAGGCTTTGGCCGCAAGCCCGTGGACGGTGACATCGGGAGCTCCAGGTCCCTGGTGGGAGACCGCTTCTCCCGCTGGAATCGCGGGGTTTAAAGGACACGGAGCCGGACCTAACATCGGCTATCGTGGCTTAAACGGCCACAGGACTTACCATTGCCCGCCGGGGCCTTCAACATCGGGAGCCCCAGTTCGCCTCGACGCTGCAGTTGGACTGCTGGGCAGCGGGAGAAGAACAAAGGGAAGAGATAAGACTTTGCCTTCCATTACAGTGAGGAGGTGTTGGAGATTCACTGTGATGGATGTTTATGTAAACTGTGTTAAGTATGGGTCTTGGGATTTTTTTAATGTAAAACTGTAGAAAATGCAGTGGCTTTTAGGTTGCCCGGCGGGACTTTAGATGGCTATTGGCACCCGGGCAACCGTTAATTTCGAGCCCTGTGCAATATCCAACTCCATTTGTAGCTTCATAGAAAGGGAAGTGGGTTGAGATGCTAGAACAAAAGTGAGCAACACTAGAGTGCGCATTGCCATCAGAGCCTCCCCAATCGGGTTCCTGAGCCAGGACCGTCACTATTGATCAAAAATGTATCTGGATTAGTCATAAGAAGATAGAAACATAAGAAAGGAATTAGAGTAATACATCTCTGTCTCCTCCCCCTCCCACCTCTCCCTCAGCCCTCGGGCCCTGGCATTCCCTCTATCTCTATCTCCCTCCCCCACCCTAGTCGCACTAGCTTCTCATTTTCACACCACAAACAGCTTACAATGGCTTGTTCCCTTTATCATCAATACTTTTTTGCATATCTTTCATTCATTGTTCTTTATCTCTCCACATCACCGTCTATATCTCTCGTTTCCCTGATCCCTGACCAGTCTGAAGAAGGGTCTCGACCCGAAACGTCGCCTATCTCCTTCGCTCCTTAGATGCTGCTACACCCGCTGAGTTTCTCCAGCTTTTTGTGTAACCCTAGAGTAATACATCGTCCTTTTGCATAAAGAAGGCAAAGCCCATCATCACCCTCTCCTTTGCGGAGGGAGGGCAGAGGGGAGAAAATTACCGAAGGGCATGTTTCCGCGCTGTACCTGCAAACTAAACTAGTGTGTGAACGGGGGATCGCTGGTCGGCACAGAATCAGTGGACCGAAGGGCATGTTTCCGCGCTGTATTTCTAAAGCCTCATGTTTTACACACCTCTGCTAGGATATTTTTACCGTGTACCCTATTTCTGCTCTCATAATTTTGCATGCATCAATTTGGTCTCTCTTCAGCCCCCAGGGAAAGCAAGTCCAGTCTGTCCTCATAACTTGAACACTTATCCCTGGCAACTGGTGGATTCCCTGATGAATCTCCTGTACATCTTTCTGTAGTGTGGTGACCAGAATGTATACAATACTCCAGCTGTCCTTACCCTTCACCCTTTAGAGAAAGAACAGAATGGCTCTGAACTCTTACTATTTCACATTTAGCTTACTCCCACTTGTTGCAGGTAAAGTACCTAGCAAAGTAACTGTTTCAGAACACCACCTCATAATCTGCTTCGGCAACCTATAGCTCAATATGAACATTGAATTCTCCAATTTTAAGTTACTCCTCCCTACCCCACCTCTCTTTCCTCTTTCCTCCTAACCCCCCGGCCCATCTCGACCCAGCACGCACACATTTCTCTGACTACTACCACCCCACTCACTCTGCTCCTTTCCCCCCTCCAGTGTTCATCTTCCACCCCTCTCATCTCCGACTCTTCATTTCCCATTCATATCTTCTTTCCTCATCCACCCATATCCTTCTCTACAGTGTAATATTCCACTCTTCTTTCCTTGCCTGACACCCTTTTATCTCCTTTCCATCTCTAGCCTTTGCTATTTATTGCACCCATCCACCAATCAAACCCCCTCGCCTGTATCCACCCAATGTCAAGCCTTGGATGTCTGGCTTTGTCAACTTGCCAAGCTTTTTCCCAGCTTCCCCTCCTTCAGTCACCCAGATGAAGGGTACTGCCCTGAAATGTCGTGTTTGTGTTTTTATCTCCATATATAAGAAATTTGTTTCCAGGCTTCTAGGGTTTTTCTTGCTGTTTCTACCTTCTATTTTCTGAAGACTTAAACCCCTGTCTCACGGTGCGAGTTGACCCACGAGTGACCCCGAGTTGTCACTCGTGGTAATCACGTACACTAAACGTAGCAGGAACGTTGGAACTCTTGCGAGCAACTTAGCGACTCGTAGCGTTAACAGCAGGTACCCGTGAAACTTGGTTTTTGAAAAATGTTTGATTTTTTCCACGAGTCAAATTTACAGTTCAAGTTAAAAATTGAAACATTTTAAACTCGTTTATAACGTGGTGGCCCGTGCGTTTACCTTAGTGATTCGTGAGTCTACCGTGGGAACTCTTTTAACTCAGCGGGCAGGCAGCATCTCTGGAGAGAAGGAATGGGTGACGGGATGACATTTCCAAATTTCTCCAGCCCCATGTGTTCACTTTTTTCAACTAGCATCTGCCCTTTCTTGTGTATGACATTATTTGTATCTACAGTGCCTTGTGTCTTGGAAATTCATGATTCACACACACACAATGCTGGGGTAACTCACACACACACACACACACAATGCTGAAGTAACTCACACACACACACACACACACACACACACACACAATGCTGGAGTAACTCACACACACACGCACACAATGCTGGAGTAACTCACACACGCACACACACAATTCTGGAGTAACTCAGCGGGACTGGCAGCATCTCCGGAGAGAAGGAATGATGATGTATCGGGTCGAGACCCTTCCTTAGACCACTACCCAGAGATGCTGCCTGTCCCGCTGAGTTACTCCAGCATTTTGTCTATCTTTAAACCAGCATCTGGACTTCCTTCCCACATAATAACCAATGAGATTCCCCACTAAACTTCCGTGTCCTCATTGTTCCCCTCTCTGTCTTCCCCAGACCTTGGCTGCAATGTCACCGCTGGCAAATCCGTTCATTCTCGTTCTACTGCACCCGCTCCTCGGTGAAGCGGCTAACTTCATTAAAAAAATTGGAATGTCACATTGGCGGCGCAGCAGTAGAGTTGCTGCCTCACAGCGCCAGAGACCCGAGTCACACATGAAAGGGATAAGATGGTATAGTGTCTGAACTACATGAACTACACACATGAAAGGGATAAGACAGTATAGTGTCTGAAGAACCGACCCGAAACCTCACCTATTTCTTTTCTCCAGAGATGCTGCCTGAGCCGCTTTGTTACTCCAGCTTTTTGTGTCTATCTTCGGTGTAAATCAGCATCTGCAGTTCCCTTCCCGCACAATATAGTATGAACGTCGGGTTTCTAGCTGATACACAATAGATAGGGCACCATCCTCAGGCCAACCTGGTGTCAGGCTGTAGGAAGCAGCTGCAGATGCTGCTTTAAACCGAAGATAGATGCAAAATGCTGGAGTCACTCAGCGGGACAGGCTGCCGTCGTCCATATTCTAGTGACACTCAACACTTTGGTGTTCCCGTGCAGCTCTACACCAGAACAAAACACTGAAGAAGGGTCTCGACCCAAAATGTCACCCATTCCTTCTCTCCAGAGATGCTGCCTGTCCCGCTGAGTTACTCCAGATGTTTTATTCTGGTGTAAAGCTGCACAGGAACACCAATGTGTTGAGTGTCACTAGAGTATGGTCGGCGGCTGCTGGATCACAAAGCTTTTCCACGTGGATCCCACTGAACATATGCAGATTTTATCGTTGCACGCTTATTGCAACCCCACGTAAAACTCATTCTCACGAAGTTCAATGCGAGGTGCCGCTGGCAATTCAAGTCTAGCCTGCCTTCCGAACATTGCACGCTATAGATACCAGAATGAGACTGATTTAGTCACTTTACCATTGCACCACAAGTCTCTGTTCATTTAGGTTTCTGTTATGTTTCATGTTGGCCGTAACGTGTTTTTTTTTAATATCACTACTGTGAACTTTCCCGGAGCTTTGTATATTTAAAACGCTTGCATTGTCAATAATTGGTACTTTTATTAACATAAAAAAGCTGATGCATATCTTGTAAGTCGAGTTAACTTAAAGGCTGCATTCCTTCTCAGCAGCAATTTAGATGAATTGTCCGGAATAGTTTCGCGAGGCTGGCTATCGGCGGTAAAGGGGAAACATGCTTCAGCGCATTTCAACTTATTGGCCGAGCCACAAAAAAAGTAGGAGTTTCTGTTGTCAAAACGAACATCTGTCATAATACTGAATGATTTCTATAAATCTCATTTCAGATAGATGTTTAATCTTTCATGTTGCAACAGTCGTGCCAATCGCCGATCCTGTGCAAATGTCAGTCAGCGGTTAGTTGTCATTTCACTTGTTGCTTTCTCTCGTCTATTTTCTGACCGGCTTTAAAACAGGGCCAATTTATGTCCGTGGGGAATAATCAGCCCATTGAACAAAAAGCCTTCATTCACGGTTGGCTCAAGAGTACACGGGAGAGGAACTTGGTAACTCAGGAGAGGAACTTGCAACATCGCAGAAATGACATACCCGTGGGAACTCGGTTAAACACTTGAACGTAAACTTGTAATCTCGTACATAACCACGAGTCTGTTTTTTTTCTTTCACTTGGGGTCACTCATGGGTGGACTCGCACCGTGAGACAGGGCCATTATTACTGCATTCAGTGTCTCTTGTGTCTTCATTGTTAAAGCTTTAGGATTTCAACCACTCAAGTGAAACACTGTCATCCTCAGACATTGGCAATTGATTTACATCATGTGTGTATTGCTGGAATGGCCGGCTTTTATTGATCATGTATGTGCTCTAGAGAAAGTGGAGGTAAGCTGTCTTCCTACTCCACTGCAATGGTGAAGGCACTGCTCTGTAACAGTATAATGATTTAAACCCAGCAATAAGTCAGGATATGTGACCTGGGAGGGGAACCTGCAGAGGCTGTCTCCTTCCTTTCAGCTGATGCACTAACATTAGGCACCACTTTGCTGAACATTTTAATGACATTTGCATTTAAAAAGTAAGTTAGATATTTTGGTTTAATCCAAAATAAAAACAGGATTCTAATTAAAATCCAATTATTATTATTTTTTTTTACACCCTTAATTGTAGGCAATTGATTGCACCTAATAACTAGAGGGACTAACAAGGAAATTAACATGAATTTTGTGGAGCTAGCTCTAATTGTTTAAAAAGATTACTTCACACTTTTCCAAGTCTCCCACACAATGCATGTGTACTGTTGCAGTAAAAAATGCATCCACAATGCTTCCAGATTATTTCCCATTTATCAGACTGCAGGAAACTGGCTGCCTCACAGTATGCCTCATGCCACTAAAGGTTTTGTTTAAATCAGGATGTGCCATGCCAGAGGCAAACTATTGTGTCTGTCTACTTTGAAGTTTTCATGAAAACAGGACTGTGTGGCTTTTTGATTATTATGGTGGCAGAATTTTAAATGTCAAAAATTGCAGTTAGTTTTGGAGGAATAATATGTATCTTGTAACAGTACAAATAGCAAAATGATGTGAGTTTTCATCAGCACTAGAGAATGTTAGCAACCAAACATGCTTTAGGTTGCAAGTAAGGGCTTATAGAGGAAGCAGGGAGAAGAAAACAAAGGTAATGTCTGTGATGAGGTGGAGACTAAGCGACAGAATGTCACATGTAGTGGTAGTGGTGCGGTTGAGAGAAGATGGTGCTATTACTTGGGGTTGATCTGTCTGGAACATATGTAAGTAGGAGTTGAATGAAAACTGCTGTAACAGTTGTTGCTGGAACTGAAATAAGAGAATACTGGAAATAAGCATGTTTGGAAACATTTGTGGAGAGTAGTGATACAGATATCACAGACTAACGACCTTCCATCACAATCAGCCAGTTCTGAAATAAAGCTGTAAAGACCAAATGATCTGGACTGTTGAATGGAATCAGGAATTGGAAAATATGGAATTGGGTCCTTTGGCCCACTATCAAGTAGCTATGTTTACTGCAAGTTGAAATTCTCCAGTCCTGCATTGTGTCATACAAGTCCAGTGGTCCAGCACATTTGGATCTGTAATTCAGATCTATACTGAATAACTATTTGTTATCAAAACATACCAAGATCTAAAATTAAGAGGCATTCTCATGTGAGCAGATATAACAGACCGGGAGAATGTAATAGGAGTTTTTACAGGAACTAGGGAGATGGATAGATGTGAGGAGCTGGTCACCTGAAATGGATATTGATTACTAACCTATCTTTGAGATGGAAAGAAGATAGTCAAGAAAAGGAAAGCAAGAGTGAAAGATGGGCCAGGTGAAAGTGAGACCAGGATAGAAATTGGAAGCAAACGGGATGAAGGTTTTCAGGTCTGTATGAGACCAAGAGATTCACCTATACTTTGGAACAAGGTGTGAGGGAGGAAACTTTAGTAGAACTAAATCCCACAGAGACATGCAAAACTGGACGTGCAGGAAATGAATAGAATTAACAGGAAGTTCATTGTGAGAAGGAGTTCAATCAGCCAAAAGAGGGTGTTGATGGCGAAGTCTGATTTAGTTATAGGATTAGACATCCGTAAATGAAAATAAGTTAGCTAGATCTTGCAAAGTGGCAGAGGGTGTGAGCGGAGTTATGGGTGTAAGTTTGAAGAAACCAGATAGAATAGTCAAGCTAAGTATAAAGACATTTTGTGTTGCAAGAAATGATGAGCCTTCCAGGATAGCCCTATTTGTGATTAGCAAGAATATGTAGGTTGTCCAGGTTGAGGGACTATGAGGCTGAAGGTTGTTCAGATTAAATTAGATGAATGACTGTCTTGGAGGTGATAGAATGGTGTGTACTGTTGGTGGGTTGGCAGACTCTGGATACATCATGGCAAAATAATGGGCAACACTATAACTTTGTTCTAAATGGTGCATTTTGTTTCCTTCGCAGATCTGTCGAAGAACAGACTGAGTGAAGTTCCGCTGGAAGTGTGCCACTTTATCTCCCTGGAGACATTGAACCTGTACCACAACTGCATCAAAGTCATTCCTGATACAGTCATCAATCTGCAGGCATTGACTAATTTAAACTTGAGGTGAGCCGAATGATCAGACTGTATTTGAACAATCTGTGGCGTAAGCACACATTCACATGCAGAATCACAACCATACAGTATGCCGCCTGTTGTACCTGTTAATTTCATTTACCCGCATTAAGTCTATACCTTGGGATTCAAGTATTTGTCCAGATGCTTCTTAAATGCCACAAGTGTATCAGCCTCCACCACCACTTCAGACAGCACATTCCATATTGCAAACACTCTGTGTGAAAACCTTCCCCCTCAGATTCCTTCTAAACCTCCTACCTCTCTCTTTGAACCTATGCCTTCTTATCTTATATAAATGAAGTTGGGGATTATTAGGATGGATAGTAAAAATCCATCTCCCATGGTGAGAAAAAGGTTATTTCTATCTACACTACCTACTCCCATTGTAATATTCTATACCTTCAGCGACCTGTGTCTGGGGGAAAAAAAGACCAGTTTGATCAGTCTCTCTTTATAATCGTAATGCTTTCAATTCAGGCAACATCCTGGTGAATCTCCTTAACACCTTGTCATAGAGTTGTGCAACATGGAAGCAAACTCTTTGGCCCAACCCCTCGATGCCAACCAAGATTACCAGAGCTAATCCCATTTGCCTGCGTTCGGATAATATCTCTCTAATTCTTTCCAATCCATGTAACTGAATGTCTTGTAATCGTTCCTGCCTCTGAGTTCCTTTGACAGTTCATTCCATATACCGACTGCCCTCTGTGTGAAAATGTTACCTCGGATCGCATTTAAATCTTTCTCTTCTCTTCCTACACCTCTGCCCTCTAGTTTTAGACACTCCTACCCTGGGGGACAGAACCATCCACCTTATCTACGCCCCTTGTGATTTTATAAAACAATGTCATTTTGGCCTTCCTATGGTGTCGCAACTAGAACTGTACATAGTTTTCCTGTTCTAACCAGTGTTTTATAAACCTGCAACATACCATGACACAATACTGGTCATTCACTCTGTTGGAGCTGATGTAATCAATTTTTACTTAAAAATCAGTTCTTATTCCCATGAAGTTGATGAGGTCAGGAGGGGACATAGTTGAGGTAGATAAAATTATGAGGTAGATATGCTATGGAATATATAAATTAAACTGCAGAAAATCTTTTCCCTTATGAGAGGTGAATAAATGAGGGAACATAGATTTAGGGCAAAGGGTAAAAGATTTAGAGAGGACCTCGGGGGGGACTATTATCATCCAGTGAGTGGAGAGTATCTGGATTTACCTGCCAGAGGCGTGTTGATAGCAGAGTCGCCTCTTAAGAAGTGTCACGAAGAGCAGTTGAATCACCAGTGCAGAGAATTTGAAGGCCAAATTTTTGAAGTTGGGATTAATATAGGTGGGTGCCTTTTGATTGGCTTGGGTGGGTGGCCAAATGGCTTGTTTCCTTGCTGTATGACTCTTTGATGAATTGCTAGATATTATTTTATTACTAGAGCCATTCTGTACCAATCCCCTTTTACTCCCAATATTATTATCTTCAGTTAAGTTGATTGGGGAAAATTAGTTGATGACAGACCTGTTTCATTGTGATGAATATAGCTTTGTAACCACAAAGTGCCTTGTGTAAAAACTGAAGATAAAACAAGTTATTGAGTTTCTGCAAATAAAATGTAAAATTCTCGTGGTTTCAGATATGGAATTCTTCGAACCAGTTATCTTTCCAAATTGTTGGGTGAAAATGCCTAGAGAATCTTTGTGTCCCTAAAGTCACCTCTGTGTGAATCAAGTATGTGGAATTTCACGTAAAAGCATTCCCACTTGCAAGCTGGTCCATTCTGGAAATTCCAGATGTCAGCTGAATGGCCTATTTCTTGAGCAACAATACAGAGATTTCTCGGAAGGACTGGAACATTGCGAAAGCTCATTCAGGAAAACTTTGAGACATGAGGATGCAGATGCTGGAATCTGGAGCAACAGACAATCTGCAGGGAGAACTCAGTTGGTTGAGCAGCATCTGTTGGGAGGGTGGGGAGAAAGGGATTGTCAACTTTTTAAGTCACAACCCTTAATCAGGACTCCTTCAGCAGATTGTTTGTTGGCTCAGGAAAAAAAAATAATAGCTCAATAACCCTGTACAAAGGACCAAATATTTGTTACAATGTGCCTGATTGAATGGCTTCAACAACATCTTTGCAGCTAAATGTTTTCTACTCCTTCCTGCTATGGTGTATTTAACTTGATAATTTAATGGCAAAAAATGGGGAGCATGCAGGCTTTAAATTTAATGGCCTAAAACCAAATGCAATCCACAGGGAAGAGAGTGGATTATGGTGCACTAGCACTTAATGATGACACAAGCTGTGAGTGCTCATGTTGAGTAGGCTCCCTGCTGCACGTGTACAATGACTGCCGGAGGTTTTATTAGAGCTATTTGTGAACCAGTTTGTTAATTAAGGGGCACATTATGGCTAGGTTACTGGGCCAGTATCCAGGAGTCTGGAGGAGGCCTATTTCCACCATAGACATTATGGGAATTCAAATTTCAGTTACAAAATAAATCTCATGAAACACTGGTATCGGTTCTGATGACCATAGAATGGCTGGATCCTCATGAATACTCATCTCTTCTGGGCAGTCCTCAGGGTAGAGGCTGGCTTGCTTTCACTCCAGTTTGTGTATTTTAAGGTGACCGATGAGGCTTGTATGGGAATGCCAGACTCTTCCATCGTGATCGGAGACTTGTTAGTTAAGGGGATAGACAGGAGATTTGGTGACAGCAACAAGACTCCAGGATGATGTGTGCCTAACTGGTGTCGGGGTCCAGGATGTCTATGAGCGGTTGCTGAACATTCTCAAGGGGGAGGGCGAGCAGCAAGAAGTTGTGCAGATTGGCATAATAACATGGGTAGGAAAAGGGATGAGGTCCTGCAAAGTGAATATAAAGTGTTAGGCAGAAGATTAATAAGAAGGACCCTGAGGGTAGTTATCTCCCAATTATTCCCAGTGTCACATGCTTGTGAAGGTAGGAATAGGAAAATAGGACAGATGAATGCGTGGCTCAAGAATTGGTGCAGGGAGCAGGGATTCAGATTTTTACACCATTGAGTCACTTCTGGGCCAGAGATGACTTGTACTGGAGGGACAGGTTGCATCTGATCTGGAGGGGGATCAATATGCTTCCAGGGAGGTTCACTCGTGCTGCTCAGGAGGATTTAAACTAGAGAGGTGAGGGGTGGGTCAGAGAAGTAGATCAAAAACTAGTAATGTCATTCAATAAGATCACAACTGATTCAACTTGGCCCAGTGTGCTCCTGTTTTTCCCGCCGTCTCTCCAACTGCCATCTGATGGGAAGGTAGAGGTTCAGATAGTAAGTCTCAAAGGAAGGACAGGCAGGGAAAGTTGAAGGTACGTGGTGACGCTGATGAGCTAAAGAGCATTTATTTTGATGCAAGAAGTATTGTGGAGAAAGCAGATGCACTTGAATGAATGAATGAATAAGTTTATTGGCCAAGTATTCACATGCAAGGAATTTGCCTTGGTGCTCCGCCCGCAAGTGACAACGACATACAGTGACAGTTAGGAATGACACATAAAACATTAAACATTAATAATAAAACACTATTACATGTGAATTAAATAAAATACCAGAGCAAAAGGAGGCTACAGATTTTTGGTTATTTAGTAGAGCTACTAGTGGAAAAAAGCTGTTTTTATGTCTGGCTGTGGCAGCTTTGACAGTCCGGAGTCGCCTTCCAGAGGGAAGTGATTCAAAGAGTTTGTGGCCAGGGTGAGAAGGGTCAGCGATGATCTTATCCGCTCGCTTCCTGGCCCTTGCAGTGTACAGTTCATCAATGGAGGGTAGGTTGCAGCCAATAACCGTTTCAGCTGATCGGACGATTCGCTGCAGCCTCCGGATGTCGTGATTGGTGGCTGATATTTTTGGAACTGGTTGTACTGTTTTAGCAGAAGGCGGTAGTTCCATTGAAAGCATATCTATTAAACGACTGAGACTAAATTAAGATTTGTAATAAGATTGCAATGAGATTGTTTGCAATGTGATTATTTATTTGTTTATTTATTAATAATTATTTATTGAGGTGGTTATTAAAACAATAATTGCATTTCAAGTAAAAGATATTCTGAAATGTAGTCACTGTATTGAATCAAATGATATGCCCTATTTTTTTCCAGTCGAAATCAACTTTCTACATTGCCATTGTGCATCTGTGCCCTTCCTCTTAAAGTGTTGGTAGTCAGTAACAATAAGCTGGTGTCGCTTCCAGAAGATATTGGACAGTTGAAGTGTTTAATGGAACTGGTATGTATTCCTTTATTGTAAAGTGCATTTAATAAATTTGGTCCATTTAACTATATTCTTTTGAGCTTCCCAGCATCCGTTCTTTTTAATATTTTGTGTCAATTTTAATAATGTAAGCCAAAATGCAATAATTAGCACACTGGAGGTGAATTTCTCATGAGAATAAAATGTAATTGTCAACATTCTTAGTAATAGATCCACATTGATTATAAACGTGAACAGACTGATGCAAAATGTTTCAAATATTTCAAGCACTTGGTACCCCCAGGACAATATTTCCATTTGGATAAATGCAGGTATTTTTCTGGAAAGTTTGGCAAATAGTATTGTGTTGCATTTTTCCCTTTCACTGATTGAGAATCCAAAAGATTATACTGAAAAACATGTGTTAAGGGGAGAGTGCAAGCAAGATGAAAGATGCTCCATTCATTTGAGTGTCTAAGAAAGACATGGAGGAAACTGATATAGATCTTGATTTCAATGCACAATGTAAGAGTTGGAGAGAATTATCAGTAAAAGATCAATCAGCCTGTCCCACTGAGTTACTCCAGCTTTTTGTGTCTATCTTTGGTTTAAACCAGCATCTGCTGTTCCTTCCTACATCAAAGATCAATAAAGTTGGGCAGTTACAGTGAGGGGCAGAGAGAGAAAGTGAGTGCACTAAAGAGATAAGACATAAGAGCAAGTTTCTTTTTGCCCAGTTCATGATTACAAGGAACCCATTCCTTCTCTCCAGAGATGCTGCCTGTCCTGCTGAGTTACTCCAGCTTTTTGTGTCTATCTTCGGTTTAAACCAGTATATGCAGTTCCTTCTTATATATTTTAGGCAGGTCTTCACTCCCATTCTATGCAGTTAGCGGTTTTCAACTTGGACATACCTGAACTTCATGGAAAGAGGAATAAAAATTACTTAGAGTTAAAAGGGGAGCTGGGGTCCTTGGAGGTAGCTTCAGCAATGAATTATATAAAATATTGCATTTTTTGCATTTTCCACAATCTCAAAGTAGTGTAACGTGCAGTTAATAAATACCTTTTGAACTCAGACATTGCCATAATGAAGAAGATTGCAAATGTATATTTTTGCTCAGCAAAGTCCCATGAAGAGCTAGGAAATAAAGATTTGGTTAAACTATTTCAGGAATCAGCATGGGCAGATCCCCTCTACTGTGCTGAGATGTCAGCTTTGATTTTGAGCTAGGGTCTCTGATATAGGTCTTGAACCCAGAATCTGAGAACTTGAATGATTGACCCAAGCCTGTTTGATGAGTTTAAGGTAGGAGAAAACAATGAAACAGAAATGTAGAAGAAAGAAGGACTATTAGGATAGAGTGGAACTTTTGTGTAGATTTTGCAAAAATGTTGAACTTGCATACAGGTCAACTCATCATCTTTCTTGCTTTGTGTATTATGATAATCCACAATATATTGTGACGTTTGTGGTCCAAGCAGACCAATGTTTCATGACAGTTACATTCCATCCCAATGATCTGAATTTCAAAACTCTGCTCGGAGTTGAAATGGAATGCTAAATCCCATGTCATTCAAAGTAAGAATGCGATATGTGATTTGGTATGTCAATATTCATTTCAGCAGAAGAGATAACTGTACACATTTTCTTGCCACCACTGTGTCGATCGCCAATTGTGCTGCTCTTGTTTCTTGGGGTAAGATGGAAGCTGAAAAATGAAGAGAAAAAAAATCAACAATATTTAGGTTTAGGTTTGCAATCTCAACACCACATCCATGGTTGCCCTCCATTTTCAGTTCAAGGCAAAGGCTAGATTTTGTTTAAGGAAAAGGGTGGACCAAGAGTGTGGTATAAGGGGGGGAAATTTGGGATGCAGTGAGTGATGGGAAACTTGAATAGGATATGGTGCAGTCAAAGTTACATAACTAGAAAATATATACTGTATTTCCTGGCAATGAAGACGCACCCCCATTTTGAGTTGCTAACTTTTGAAACAAGGCTGGTGGGACATAGAATTTCTCACGCTCAAAAAATAAATAAATAAAATAAGGTAAAGAAAGTAACAATTCAATTTGCCCAAGGCTTCCAGATCTCCTCCATTCTGAATGACTGAATGGGTGGGGGGGGTGATGGCAGTTGGAGAGATGGTGGGAAAAACAGGAGCACACTGGGACAAGTTGAATCAGTTGTGATCTTATTGAATGACATTACTAGTTCAAAGGACCAATTGAGGTTACTGGCGCTCCCCTGGAGGAGTAAGCTCCACCGCCCGCTGTCCTGTTATCCATCGCCCGCTGACCCGGTCCCCTCACTGTCCGGTCTCCGAGCCAGGTCAAAAATAGGGATAACAAGAATTTCAAAACTAATACCAACTGCTTATGCGCACGTCTGTTGACAAGGCAGCAGCATTCTTATTCTCTCTGTTATTCTCACATGACCGACAACCGCCACACACCTCCAAAGCATGTCCCCATGCAAATTTACATTGAACGACACGGACCGCGCAGTGAATGCCATGCAGTGTCACCTAGCGCAGCAAGTGAGGCCATGTCCTGCTCCCGGCGGCAGTCGGAATTGCGGGAAGTGGCTGACATGAGCCAGGCCGGCGAACGGCAGGAGAGAGGTGTTCAGATGGAGAGCACTGCCAGAGGTGAGCGGGGAACTGAGGCCAGTTGTCTGTGATGTCCTGATCCCAATGCACAGTGCTTCGTGTTTCGGAGTTGGCTAATGTTATTGATTTGTAATTTGTTGACAGAGCCTTAATTTATTAAATTCGGAATATCCAGGGGAATGGGATAAATGTAATATTAAAATGACATGCAAGGTGTCAAGTCAAGAGAGTTTATTGTCATGTGTCCCAGAGAGGACAATTAAATTCTTGCTTGCTGCAGCACAACAGAATATTGTAAGCATAACTACAGAACAGTTCAGTGTGCCCATGTAGCATTGACCATATATATACACATAAATAAACAGATAAAGTGCTGTTATAGTTCAGAGTTTGTTTGATGGTGAGTTTAATAGCCTGATGGCTGTGGGGAAGAAGCTGTTCCTGAACCTGGATGTACCAGATTTCAGGCTCCTGTACCTTCTACCTGATGGCAGCGGAGAGATGAGTGTGTGGCCAGGATGGTGTGGGTCCTTGATGATGCTGGCAGCCTTTTTGAGGCAGCGACTGCAATAGATCCCTTCGATAGTGGGGAGGTCAGAGCCAATGATGGACTGGGCAGTGGTCACAACTTTCTGCATTCATTTCTGCTCCTGGGCGCTCAAGTTGCCAAACCAAGCCACGATGCAACCAGTCAGCATGCTCTCTACTGTGCACCTGTAGAAGTTCGAGAGAGTCCTCCTTGACATACCAACTCTCCGTAATCTTCTCAGGAAGTAGAGGCACTGATGTGCTTTCTTTATAATTTTATCAGTGTGCTGGGACCAGGAAAGATCTTCAGAGCTATGCACGCCCAGGAATTTGAAGTTATTGACCCTTTCCACCATCATCCTGTTGATATAAACGGTTGTGGGTCCCTATCCTACCCCTTCCAAAGTCCACAATCAGTTCCTTGGTTTTGCTGGTGTTGAGGGCCAGGTTATTGTGCTGACACCATATGGACAGGTGCTCGATCTCTCTTCTCTGTACTCCGACTCATCCCCATCAGTGATATGTCCCACAACAGTGGTGTCGTTTGCAAACTTGATGATGGAGTTCGCACTGTGACCGGCTACACAGTCATGAGTATAGAGAGAGTACAGCAGGGGGGTGAGCACGCAGCCTTGAGGTGCTCCCGTGCTGATTGTTATCGAGGATGACACATTTCCACCAATACGGACAGTCTGTGGTCTGCGAATGAGGAAGTCGAGGATCCAATTGCAGAGGGATGCGCAGAGACCCAGATCTGAGAGCTTGGTAACCAGCTTGGAGGGGATGATTGTATTAAATGCCGAGCTGTAGACAATGAATAACAGCCTGACATATGAGGACCACATTTGTTGTCCAAGTGGTCCAGAGCGGAGTGGAGAGCCAGCGAGATCGCATCCACCGTTGATCTGTTGTGGGGGTAAGCGAACTGCAGTGGGTCCAGGTTTTAGTCGAGGTAGGAGTTGATTTGCGCCATAACCAACCTCTCAAAGCACTTAATCACCACAGACGTTAGTGCCACAGGTCGATAGTCATTGAGGCACGTCACCTTGCTCTTCTTGGGCACCGGTATTATTGATGCCCTTTTAAAGCAGGTGGGAACCTCAGACCTCAGAAATGAGAGGTTGAAAATGTCTGTAAAAACTCCAGCCAGTTGGTCCGCACAGGTTGTCTGGCTGTCTGTCACAACATACATCCCCGATAACCTATTATTTCCTTGCAAGGCCCGGGACTAGCTGCAGTTCCCAGGTTGCCTGCCCCGGGACTGGCTGTAGCGGCCAGGTCGCCTGCGAGTCTGGGGTCTAGCTGCAGCTCCGCTCTTCGGTCCCGGCAGCCGCTCGCAGCCACCCGAGCTACTGAGTGATCCCATACCCGCTCCTTCTCAACGCTCCTGCCCTCCCCGCAACTTTACCCCTGGCGGCCCAGCCGTGCTGACCGGGGCCAGACTCCCCACACGCTGTGGAAGGAGCTGTTCCCCCCCCCCCCCCAGAGGTGCTGACCTTTTATAGTCGCTGTACTGAGGGATAGCCAAGTCTATCTTTCTTGGCTAACAATCTAACCTTCGGCCTCCAAGTCGCAGGTACATTTTTGTGCCTTATTTTAGGGTAAAAAATAGCGTCTTCATTGCCGGGAAATACGGAATGGTTGCCCTCCAGTTTCAGTTCAAGGCAAAGGCTAGATTGTGTTTAACGAAACAGGGTGGAGCAAGAGTGTGGTATTCGGGGAGGAAATTTGGGATGCAGTGAGTGATGGGAAACTTGAATAGGATACGGTGCAGTCAAAATTACCTAACTAGAAAATATATATGGATTTCAAAGGAGATGACAAGGAACAGGAAAACAATCAGAGGATAAGATAGATAAATGGGCCCGGGAGGCACAGTGTCGATAATTCCAAATGACACAAATAAAACACTTTTGAATGTGAGAATATAAGATTTTAAAATAGGTCATCCAGCCCTTGTGCCTGCTCCACCATAAAATAAGGTAATGGATGAAATAAGCAAGGGAACATTTTTTTTTGGGGGGGGGGGGGGGGGGGGGGGGGGGGGGGGAAGACAAGTATTAAACAGGAAATACAAGGATTTAGGAGACTCAGAAATGTAAAGAGAAAGTAGAAGTTAATCCAACTGCAAGGAAGACATTGAGTAATTGAATTAATTGAAGTAATTGAGTAATTGAAGACATTGACATTCAATAAATGGAATACCAAATCCTCAAAAGTTGTGCTAATCCTGTTCTTATTATTTGCTTGAACCACAGTTAAATTATATTCGGTCTGAGACCCCAACTTTGCAAGGAGATCAAGGCTTTTGAATGACACACTAAACATTTTTAAAGAGCTTTGATAATGTCATGATACTGGAAGGAGAGTGTTTTTGATATTTGAATGATTTTGAGAAGTCTAGGAATTGAGTTGGTAACAAGAAGACATCAATTCAAAAATCCACAGAAATATGAAGGAAACACTTTTTTACTCAAGTGGTTGGGAGGCGGAATAGCTGTTAAGGGTCAAGCGTATAAATAATTAGATAGAAACCTTTCAAAGATAAGTAGAAGGGGCAGAAAGTCCACAGTGTATCAGAGCCAACACAGGTATGAAAAGCTGATTGACCTTGTTTGTGCTGTACAGTCATATACAGTGGCTTGCAAAAGTATTCATACCCCTTGAACTATTACACATTTTGTCACGTTACAACCACAAACGTAAATGTATTTTATTGGGATTTTATGTGATAGACCAACACAAAGTGGCGCATAATTGTGAAGTGGATGGAAAATGATACATGGTTTTCAAATATTTTTACAAACAAAAAACTGAAAAGTGTGGCGTGCAAAAGTATTCAGCTCCCTTTACTCTGATACCCATAAATATAATCCAGTGCAAACAATTGCCTTCAGAAGTCACCTAATTAGTAAATAGAGTCCACTTGTGTGTAATCTAATCTCAGTATAAATACAGCTGTTCTGTGAAGGCCTCAGAGGTTTGTTAGAGAACATTAGTGAACAAACAATGTTCCTTGGGCATCATGAAACCGGATCAGGGATAAAGTTGTGGAGAAGTTTAAAGCAGGGTTAGGTTATAAAAAAAATCCCAAGCTTTGAACATCTCACGGAGCACTGTTCAATCCATCATCCGAAAATGGAAGAGTATGGCACAACTGCAAACCTACCAAGACATGGCCGTCCACCTAAACTGACATGCCAGGCAAGGAGAGCATTGATCAGAGAAGCAGCTAAGAGGCCCATGGCAACTCTGGAGGAGCTGCAGAGATCCGCAGCTCAGGTGGGAGAATCTGTCCACAGGACAAATATTAGTCATGCACTCCACAATTCGGGCCTTTATGGAAGAGTGGCAAGAAGAAAGCCATTGTTGAAACAAAGCCATAAGAAGTCCCGTTTGTAGTTTGCCACAAGCCATATGGGGGACACAGCAAACATGTGGAGGAAAGTGCTCTGGTCTGATGAGATTTTGACCTAAATGCAAAGCGCTATGTGTGGCGGAAAACTAACACTGCACATCACCCTGAACACACCATCCCCACTGTGAAACATGGTGGTGGCAGCATCATGCTGTGGGGATGCTTTTCTTCAGCAGGAACAGGGAACCCTAAACATACAGCCAGAGCTACGATGGAATGGTTTAGATCAAAGCATATTCATGTGTTAGAATGGCCCAGTCAAAGTCCAGACCTAAATCCAATTGAGAATCTCTGGCAAGACTTGAAAATTGCTGTTCACAGACGCTCTCCATCCAATCTGACTGAGCTTGAGCTATTTTGCAAAGAAGAATGGGCAAAAATTTCGGTCTCTTGATGTGCAAAGCTGGTAGAGACATACCCCAAAAGACTTGCAGCCGTAATTGCAGCGAAAGGTGGTTCTACAAAGTATTGACTCAGGGGAGTTGAATACTTTTGCACGCCACACTTTTCAGTTTTTTATTTGTAATAACATTTGGAAATCATGTATAATTTTCCTTCCACTTCACAATTATGCACCACTTTGTGTTGGTCTATCACATAAAATCCCAATAAAACACATTTACGTTTGTGGTTGTAACGTGACAAAATGTGGAAAAGTTCAAGGGGTATGAATACTTTTGCAAGCCACTGTAGGTCCATAGCTCCACTGCTGGGTCACTCTGAAACTTTTCAGGACAATAATATTCTATTTTTAATTTGCATTCTCTTACCTTTCTGGTCTCAATATTAAGACAGAATGATGCATTCTGTTTGGCATTCATTACATTCTGAGCATCAGTAAAACCACTAACTCCTCCAACTATTTTGGAGATGTGGAACATTTTAATGTTTCCCCATGGTAGATATTTTATGCTTGCTGCTCTTCTCTGTGTCACTTCCCATTTTGATGCATTATGACAGGTACATTATTTTGTACACCTCTTACCAAGTCTCAAGTGAGAGTTGACCATTGCTTTGCTTGATAAAGACTCGGCACAACTTCTGTAAATTTGTACTCCACTCTTCCAACTCGGTAGCAATACTTGCTCTGTCTTCTGATTACTTCTCTCTTACTGCGTTGTGTATTCAATCAGCTCAATTGGTCAGGCACAGCACTATGGGTATACAGTCACCTTTGAGTCAAAACATTGGGAATGAGTGGGAAGAAAGCGGTTCATGGAAATCAGTGTCCTGTTCCAGAGTCAAGCACAACATTTTCCATTACGTAAGATTTTAATTGTTACCCGGCAACCAATCCCTGCCAGCATTAAACGCCATTAAAGTCACCTCATTTTCTTCACGTGATGACCCTTCATTGGCACTCTGTATGCTGCACTATTGGATGAAACCATAGCCCTATCTGCTACTTAAGATGGCTAAAGGATTTTGTGTTTCAAGGAATGACAAGGATGTCCTGATCAACATTGATGCCTCAACCAGCACAGGGAGACAATTCATTTAGACAAAAGACAATAGGTGCAGGCGTTGGCTTTTCGGCCGTTCGAGCCAACACCACCATTCACTGTGATCATGGCTGATCATCCACAATCAGTACCCCCTTCTTGCCTTCTCCCCATATCCCTTGACCACGCTATCTTTAAGAGCTCTATCTAACTCTCTCTGGAAAGCATTCAGATAATTGGTCTCCACTGCCTTCTGAGGCAGAGAATTCCTCTGGGTGAAAAAATGTTTCCTCATCTCCGTTCTAAATGGCCTACCCCTTATTCTTAAACTGTGGGCCTTGGTTCTGGACTCCCCCAACATCGGGAACATGTTTCCTGCCTCTAGCATGTCCAATCCCCTAATGATCTTATATGTTTCAATCCTCTCATCCTTCTAAATTCCAGTGTATACCAGCCCAGGCGTTCCATATTTTCAACATATGACAGTCCCGCCATCCC
Organism: Okamejei kenojei; assembly: GCA_035221665.1. Taxonomy (NCBI): domain Eukaryota; kingdom Metazoa; phylum Chordata; class Chondrichthyes; order Rajiformes; family Rajidae; genus Okamejei; species Okamejei kenojei. The sequence goes on from CM069142.1 coordinate 37,376,430, forward strand.
GGGAATTAACCTTGTGAACCTACGCTGCACACCCTCAATAGCAAAAATGTCCTTCCTCAAATTTGGAGACCCAAACTGCACACAATACTCCAGGTGTGGTCTCACTAGGGCTCTGTACAACTGCAGAAGAACTTCTTTGCTCCCTTACTCAACTCCTTTTGTTATGAAGGCCAACATGCCATTAGCTTTCTTCACTGCCTGCTGTACCTGCATGTTTACTTTCAATGACTGATGAACAAGGACACCACGTTGTAATGGCCCTTTTCCTAACTTGACACCATTCAGATAATAATCTGCCTTCCTGTTCCTATTATCAACATCACTAATATATTGTATGATCTTGCTTTCAAAAATTGTGGCTACATTTTCTGCATTGAAACAGAAACTTTATTTTAGAAATATGTCATTATCCATAAGGTAGCTTGGTAAAAATCTTGAGTACGTGAAAAGCATTAGCTAAATGCGGGCTTTATCTATGTTTTATTGGCAGGTGCTTCCAGCAAGCATTCTCGCGTGTCAGCACATTCTCACGGATATCCCATGCGCTCTCTGTTGCCACCATGTGCCATTTCACCTCAATGGTGTAATGGGGATGATAATTGAGCTCTCTCAGTGCTTTTAAGCATAGTTCCCTATAGAGTCAGTATCCAAATCACAGAAGCAGACCTTTCAGCCCTGTGCTCAGCAGAAAGCACCTATCTAAAACAAATTCCATTTGAAAGCACTTGGGCCAGTGCCTTCTATGCGATTCGTGCTCACCTGGATGCCCAAATATTGAGTGAAAATCTGCTTCCCACACCTTCTCAAACAAAAGTTTCTAGATTTCAGCCACCCATGTGGGTGAAAATGATTCCTCCTCCGATCCCTCTCATTATTTCGTACAACTTTTGCCAAGTCTTCTCTTTGTCTCTTCTGCTCCAAGCAAACCAAATTCAGCCAATTGAACCTTCTCACTTCCTTCCTAATAATGCGAAGATCGGAACCACACGCAGGACTACAGCTGTGGTTTAACCAATGTTCTATAATGTTTTACCAAGTCCTCCTCAACGTTCTGTGCCACCATCAGGAATCTTTGGACTTATACAGAGATGCCAAGTGTCCCGGATTCGCCGTATTTTGTCCCGGCGAAATAACTTTATTACGGTGTTCCGGCAGCCAAACATGTCGTTACGGAGAAGGGCGGGAACGAAAAATAATCAAAACAATAAACGGGAAGGGCGGGAGCGGGAACGAGCGGCGGTTGGACACGTGCAGCGGGAAGGGCGGGAACGAGCGGCGGTTGGACACGTGCAGCGGGAAGGGCGGGAACGGGAACGAGCGGCGGTTGGACACGTGCAACCTGGGAACTCGCTCACCTGGGAAGATGGAGCTCCACGTTGTAGCAGGCAGGCAGCGACGGGGCAGGGCACCAGTCTCCTCCCTCGGGCCCAGCCCCACCGCGGAAAGGCGTCAGGGAGATCACAGGCAAAGATCGCTGTAGGATCTTTGATCATAGCCACCGGCGGAGGAGGGAGGGAGAGGGACTTCATCGTTGTCCAGGTCGGGCGATCACCGCGCACCCTTTGACACACTTTCCTCGGGAGGGGAAAGAGCCAGCGAGAATGAACGCAGCGATGCAGGACGTTCACTTTCTCAAGTCCGCCTTGCCGTCGGACGCCCCGGTCTCCACCCTGGCCGTCCCGTCCGACCGACAGCTGGACCAGCGCAGCGAGCACCGGCAGGGCAGCCAGCAGAAGAGCATGAGGGTCCAGGAGCAGGTCCTCACCATGTTAAAGAGCAGCAGCAGGGCCAGCGCCAGCCCAGCGCCTCGTCCTACGGCAGCTCCCTTCATGAAGGTAAGTGGAGCCCAGCTCGGCACCTCCTTCAAACCACCCCAAGAGTCAACGATGTTTTACCTTTGGGGGTACACAAAAGGCTTGGAGAAACTCAGCGGGTGCAGCAGCATCGAAGGAGCCAAGGAGATAGGCGGCGTTTCGGGTCGAGACCCTTCTTCAGACATTTACACAACGCTTTACCTTTGTCACGTACCTTTTAGGGGGGAGATGAGGAGGAATTTATTTAGTCCGAGGGCGGTGAATCTGGGGGAACCATTACCACAGAAGGCTGCGGAGGCCAAGTCAATGGGTATTTTTAAGGTGGAGAGTGACAGATTCTTGCTTGGATGTCAACGGTTATGAGAAGGCAGGAGAATGGGGTCCAGAGGGAAAGATAGATCAGCTACTATTGAATGACGGAATAGACTTGATGGGCTGAATGGCCTCGCTGCTCCTATATCTTATGAACTTATGTGTCCTGAAAGGGAACAATGAAACTTACTTGCAGCAGTGCAACATATGTAAGCACAGTACTCTGTAAAACACATACTAAGCAACAAAACATTCATTGTATACACTTATGTACATAGTGTGTGCAGGAAGGAATTGCAGATGCTGGTTTACACTGAAGATAGACACAAAATGCCGGAGTAACTCAGTGGGGCAGGCAGCATCTTGGAGAAAATGAATAGGTGATGCTTTGGGTCGAGACCCCTTTTCAGACTAGAGTCAGGTGAGAAGGAAACTGAAAGTATGAAAAGTATTGTTAGCTGTGCCTGAAGGCTAAAGCATTCAAGACTCATCAAAATATATATAAGTACATATTTTAAGTGATACTGTGTATACTAAAGGATGTTTATGTGTGTTTAATGAGTTTGTATATAGTACTAGTTGAAAAAAGGAAGGTTGGATTCAACGCGCGTTGCAGATTTTGGGTCGTTGCCATGCATATTTCTGGTGCCGCAACATGTTACTGAGAGAAATGCATTTACCCCCATTTGTTACTGACAAATGGGTTGAATGAACTAAATTTAGGGTTGGCATCTCTGCTTATAGACCAAGGTTCCTTTGCACCATTGTTAGGGTGCAACCATTTTTGGTATATGTGATACCCTTATTTGACCCCCCCCTCCCCAAAAAACCCAAAATGCATCACCTCACTCTTACATGATTAGATTCCATCGGCCATTGCTCTGCCCAATTTACCAGCTCATCAGTGTTGTTCTGTAGCCTAAGACTACCCTCCTTACAATCAATTACAGCAGCTGGCAGCGCAATGGCGCAGTTGATAGAGCCACTGCCTCACAGTGGCAGAGACCCAGGTTCAGTCCTGACATCGGGATGATGTCTGTGTGGAATTTGCATATTCTCCTTATAACTGTGTGGGTGTCCTATGGGTGCTCTGGTTTCCGCTCACATCCGACTCATGGATTTAGGTTATTTGGCCTCTGTAAAAAGTGCCCCTAGTGCGTAAAGAGTGGATGACAAAGTGGGATAACGGAACTAGTGTGAAAAGGTGATCGATTGTCGGCATGGACCCGGTGGGCTGAAAGGCCTATTTTCATGCTTTATCTCTAAACTAAACTGATGAAACACCACTGATTTTCATATCCTCTGCAAATTTAATATAAAATGCCTTGTGATTTTTCTCAATCCTATCTGCCAGTTATTTTTTTTGTGAATGCACTTTGCCCTCCTAATTTCTGTTTTAAGCATCCCCTCCGACACCCGATACTCACTGTACCATCCCCTGCAGTGTATAAAGCTTTGTATACATTCGTATAGGTAGTTCGAAAAAAAACCTCATAATAACTTTGTTTTTGCTTTTTAACATTCAGGACGTGAGTTGTAATGAAATTACAACTTTGCCACAACAGATGGGACAACTTCAGTCGCTCAGAGAGTTGAACGTCAGACGAAATTATCTGCAGATTTTGCCAGAGGGTGAAGCTGTTTTTGAATTTCTTAATATCTTGCTATTTCCTCACGAACCATTGAAATGATTCATGTAAATACTGAAGCACCTCATTTTTTCCCCTGCAGAGCTAGCAGACCTCCCTCTTGTGAAATTAGACTTTTCCTGTAATAAGATTGTATCAATACCAATCTGCTACAGAACCATGAAGCATCTACAGAATATACAAATGGATAATAATCCACTGCAGTCTCCGCCTGCACAGGTCAGTCATTTACTAAATGATATCCAATGCCATCTTAAAAATGCCCTTTCTGGTGCTTTGAAGATAGATTCAATATAAACTACTGCTGAAACTGCTCATTGCACATATGGAATAAAAACATAGCACATCGGGCAATATATGTGGAGAAACTGGTAAGTGAACTTTATAAGGTGAATGAGTTTTCATCGGAATAGAGAAAACTTAGACATTAAACATGATTTTTGCAATGAAGAAGAAGGGTGAAAAAAATGAGTGGCACAGCAGTGGAGTTGCTACCTTACAGCGCCAGAGCCCCAGGCTCGATCCTGACCTCAGGTGCTGTCAGTGCAGAGTTTGCATGTTCTCGCTGTGACTGCATGGGTTTTCTCTGGGTGTTCCTGTTTCCTCCCATGTCCTAAAGATGTGTGGATTTGTAGGTTAATTAGCTTCTGTAATAAATTATCCCTACTGTGTCGTGTATATTGGCAATCGCTGCTCGGCGTGTACTCGGTGATTGAAGGGCTTGCTTCCATGCTGTATGTCAAAAAAAAACACAATGGTGGTGGAGCTGATTGAGAAAGGGCACTGATGTCTCGGTGTGATTGCACAGGGCTTCTTGTGATCCCGTCCAGAGCACATTTCTTGCCTCCTTAGCTGAGGAAGATGTTAGAATCTTTCCCACACTGACCTTTCCATCCTAGGCCTCCTCCATTGCCAGAATGAGGCCACACGCAGACTGGTGGCACAACACCTCATATTCCGCTTGCGTAGCTTACAACCCAACGGTATAAACGTTAAATTTTAGGTAACCTCTAATTCCCCCCCTCCCCTTTTCTCTTCCGAACCCCCTCCAATTGACCTCCAAACCTTTGGCTTGTGGGAGGAAACCAGACCACCTGGAGAAAACCCATACGGTCATAAGGAGAACCTACCAACTCTGTACAGACAGCACCCATAGTCAGGATCGAACACGTGCCTCTGGCATTGAAATGTAGGAACTCTACCGCTGCGCCACCGTGCGGGCAAAATTCTAGGCCTCCATTGCCTCATCTTTACCATAGATACATTTCCATTCCCCACCAGGAAGGTCACAAGACCCTCCGTTTCATCCACAAACAGAAATACAATAATTTTCCCTTCATGAACAGTCTCCTCTGCTTGGCAGAACTTGTCCTCAGTCTAAACAATTTCTCTTTTGACTCCTTTCACTTTCTTCAGGTTGTAGCCATGGGTGCTTGCATGGGCCCCAGCTATGCCTGGCTTTTTGTTGGTTGTGTTGACTAGTCCTTGTTCCAAACGTACACTGGAACTATTCCTCAGCTCTTTCACCTGCACGACAACTGCATCGGGGCTGCCTCCTGCAGCTGTGTAGAACTCATTGATGTCATTAACCTTACCACTAGCTGTCACCCTGCCCTCAAATTCACTTGGAATATCTCCAACATCTCTACAACACATAATCCTCCAAAATTTCCGCCATACAATACATAATCCGAAGTTTCTGCCACCTCCAACGAGATCCCACCACTAGCCATATTTTCCCATCTCCACCCCTTTTTGCCTTCCTCAGACACTGTTCCCTCCGCAACTCCCTGGTTAACTCATCCCTTCCCACCCAAACCACCCCGTCCCCAGGTACCTTCCCCAGCAACTGTAGAAGATGCAACACCTGTCGCCATACCTCCTCCCTCAACTCTGTCCAGGGACCCCGACAGTCCTTTCAGGTTAGGCGGAGGTTCACTTGCACCTCCAATCTCATCTACTAGATCCGTTGTTCAAGATGTGGACTCTTATACATCGGCGAGACCAAACGCAGGCTGGGCGATCATTTCGCAGAACACCTTTGCTCAGCCCGCGTGAACCAAGCTGATCTCCCGGTTGCTGGACACTTTAATTCTCCTTCCCATTCCCACACAGACCTTTCTGACCTCGGTCTCCTCCATTGTCAAAGTAAGGTTAAACGTAAATTGAAGGAACAACGTCTCATATTTCGCTTGGGCAGCTTACAGCCCAGTGGTATGAATATTGATTTTTCTCACTTCAGGTTTTCTCACTTCACTCCCGGCATTCCCTCTCTCGTTAACCCTCCCCCACCCAAGTCGCACTAGCTTCTCATTTTCACACTACGAACAGCTTACAATGTTCTGTTTCCTTTATCATCGTTACTTTGTTTCATATCTTTCATTCATTGTTCTTTATCTCTCCATATCGACGTCTATATCTCTTGTTTCCTTTGTCCCTAACCAGTCTGAAGAAGAGTCTCGAACCGAAACATCACCCATTCCTTCTCCCCAGAGATGCCGCCTGTCCCGCTGAGCTATTCCAGCCTTTTGTGTCCATCTCCCTTTCTTAATGTCTCTGTCTCCATCACAAGAGGCAGACTACATCTACAACAAACCAACCTACTCCCACAATTATCTGGATTACACGGCACCCCACGCTGCCACGTGCAAAGATACTATCACCTCCTCTCAATTTCTCCGTTGCATCTGTTCCCAAGATGAGGCTTTCCATTCAGGGATATTCAAGATGTCCTCTTTCTTTAATAAACGTTTCACCCCCTTCTGTCATAGATGGATCCCTTACCCGTGTCTCCTCTGTGTCCTTGGCTTGCCTGCGCCTCCATCTCATACCCCGTATCACAACCAACTCTCCTCTGTGTCCGGTAGTTTTTGCTCTCACCCCTCCTCTCCCTAGATGGAACAAGAACACAATCAATCTGAAGAAGGGTCCTGATCCAAAACATTACCTATCCATGTTTTCCAGAGATGCTGTCTGACCTGCTAAGTTACTGTAGCACTTTGTGTCATTTAAAAAAAAATCTGCATATGTAGTTCCTTGTTTCTAACAGAGGAGGGAATGTGCAGATGGCATTTTGTGTCAGGACTCTTCCTCGGAACGTCTATTTCCTCCACAGATGCTGCCTGACCCACGGAGGTCCTTTCGCAATTTGCGTTTTGTTCAACATTTCAGCATCTGCAGTCTCTTGTGCCCCCATGTCTTCTTTCCTTTCACCATTGAGGGACCCAGTCTTTACTTCCATATGAAGCTCTGATTCATTTACTCTTTTGATTTACCATCTACATTTGCTGCTAACAATATTGTTTTCTCCACATTGGAGAAACAACTACTCAAAACAATTCTATTCAGGCAGCCAGGGTAATTCTGTGCTTCCAGCTGCCTGTCACTTCTCCAATTTCAAATAACCTGCTTTTATAACTTGATCAGAAATGTCCAGAGCTGATAAAGCATCACAAATCTGACATTGTAATTCTGCCTCTCTCTCCATAAATGCTGCCTAACCTGCTGAGATTTTCTGATTTTATTTCCAATAACTACAGAATTTTGCTTCTCTACCCAGTGTCTGCAGCTCCAACAGTTTTTTTTTAAACCATTTTCATTTCCTGTCATTTCCTCCTGTTGACATTTCTTCCAGACAGATTATCTGTATTTAACAAAGCCTCCTCTCAACATGCATCAACAACCCATGTATCATTCAGTCTCTTGGTCTCCACCTTATCCGTTAGATCTTTCCACACCTTCCCCCACCTTTCCTCTGCATCTTGAAACATGTTTCTCGACCTTTTCAGTTCAGATGAAAGGTCATCTAGCTGAAAAGTTCAACATTATCCTGCCTGACTTGATTAATATTCCCGCCATTGGTTTTTCTAGATTGCCAATATTTTAGTTTTTGATTCCAGTGCTAATGTGGAGCCAGTCATTGGAGGTGGCTTCTTATTATTTCTTGTAGCTGTATAACATTTTGGTTAGACTCAATTTAGTATTATTTGCAGTTCTGGTCACCCTAATACAAGAAAGATGTGGAGGATTTGGAGATGATGCAGAAGACGTTTTCTCAGAATGTGCCTGATTTAGAGGGTATTGGCTATAAAGAAAGGTTGGATGAAGTTAAATTGGAGCATCAGAGACTGAGGGGAAACCTGATAAAAGTACATCAAATTATGAGAGGGCAAGATAGAAACATAGAAAATAGATGCAGGAGTAGACCATTCGGCCCTTCGAGCCTGCCATTCAATATGATCATGGCTGACCATCCAAAATCAGTATCCTGTTCCTGCTTTCTCCCCATATTCCTTGATTCCATTAGCGCTAAGAGCTCTTGAAATATCCAGTAAATTGGCCTCCACTGCCTTCTGTGGCAGAGAATTCCACAGATTCACAACTCTATGGGTTAACAAGTTTTTCCTCATCTCAGTCCTAAATGGCCTACCCCTTATTCTTAATAGTGTAGACGGTCAGAAGCTTTTTCCCAGGATAGAAATGTCAAATATTAGAGAGCATAGCTTTAAGTTGAGAGAAGCATAGTTTAAAGGAGATAAACTGGGCTAGTTATTTTTATACATAGAGTGGTGAGTGTCTGGAACATGCTGCCTGAAGTATTCGGTGTGCCCAGGGACCTGTTTTCCATGCCAAAAGTGAAGCATTTTGGTAGGAAGAAAAAGGAGAGGCAACGTTATTTAAAGGACACTGCTGCAAAAGGGGAATTGGAGGAGAGGAACTGGAGAGGTGAGTTGCTGCACGTCATTGAAAGCAGCAGGGCTGGTTTAACAAGATGTATCTGGGCTTTATCAATAGCTTATAAATTCTGGGAAGTGATGCTCAACCATAATCGACACGTGCCCTTCGTCAGCTGGACTATTGTGTTTATTTTGGGAAGGAAGTGGAGAGTCTAAAGGAGATTTATCAGAATAGTTTCTGGGAGGAGGGGGATCGAGCAGGATGGAGAGAGTTGGATGTTATTTTTTAAAGATAAGGTTGAGGGGAAATCTGACAGACTTGAATAAAATGAGGTCTAGACAGAGTGGATAGTGGGAGTCTATTCCCCTTGGTGAAGGGATAAAACGAGAGGCACAAAAGAAAGGGGAAGAGAATTAAGAGCAGCGACAGGAAAAATGTTTTACACCCAGGGGGTGATTGGAATCTGGAATGCACTGCCTAATATGTGGTGAACGCAGGTTCCAATACGGAATTGGGTAAATTTCACAAGGCTGCAGAGAAATAAACAGGGAGTGGAAGTTAAAAGTTGCTCTTTTGAGAGTCAGCGTGGATGTTATCTGCTGTAACAATTCTATGATTCTAACCGAGCTGCAGATGAAGAAATTAATCAGCAGGTGAGAATAACTGCTTTTGATCTTGATAGGAATCTTGGGTAAATATTGGGAAAATTCAATTCAATTCAATTCAACTTTAATGTCATTGCACAGATACAAGTATGGGTACAAATGCAGTTTAGCGTCACTTTCCTATATATGTATTTTTCTATTGATAACCACATCATAGAAAGTATATTGATGTTTAATAAAGTATCTTGGTACAGATCCACCACCGATTTTCCGGCAACTATTGGTCCAGTGCCTCCTTTGTTCCAGTCAAAATCTAGAGAGTACACCTGAAATGTGTGGAATTTGCTCCCTGTGGATTCTGGCCTGGCCTGAGCCGGCAGATCCGTTCCCATGACCGACTTTGCCAGTATCTCGGTCCCTCGGAGGCCAAGGCGAACCGTTCGGGTACCATTGGACGCCTCTCGGATGCCATAACCTCTGTTGGTTTGACAAAATAAATAATCCAGAATGGCTCTGGAACCAAGAGTGCCAGAAAATCAGGGGTGGGCCTATACAAGTGTCTTCTCAATTTCCAGAGTATACATCCGTGTGCAATTTAATTGAATACACTAGGATATAGGTGTCAACTGCTCTACATCGGTGAGACCAAGCGCAGGCTTGGCGATCGCTTTGCCCAACACCATTGCACAGTTCGCATTGACCAACCTGATCTCCTGGTGGCTCAGCACGTCAACTCCCCCTCCCATTCCGAATCCGACCTTTCTGTCCTGGGACTCCTCTATGGCCAGAATGAGTCCCACCGCAAATTGGAGGAGCAGCACTTCATATTTCACTTGGGTAGTTTACTCCCCAGCGGTATGAACATTGACTTCTCCAATTTCAGGTGGTCCTTGCTTTCTCTCTCCTTCCCCTCCCTTTCCCAGCTCTCCCACAGCCCACTACCTCCGCCTCTTCCTTTCTTCTTCCCGCCCCCCACATCAGTCTGAAGAAGGATCTCGACCCGAAACGTCACCTATTCTTTCGCTCCATAAATACTGCCTCACCCGCTGAGTTTCTCCAGCATTTTTGTTCACCTTCGATTTTTCCAGCAGTTCTTTCTTAAACTAGGATATAACAAGTCAATATACATGCCGCAGGGCTACCTTTTATTCATTATCGTTGCGCCATTATGTCTGTAGTACATATGTGTCCACCACGGTTCTTTATCGTCTTTGACAGGATTTGGCATGGAGTCGATCAGATTCTGAGAGGCTCCAAGAATTTTTTAATCTCGATTCCACAGCTGAATTATGGCCTCTGTGAGCTCTGTGTCATTGTACAGTTCTTTTCTTTCAGTCTCTCTCCTTGATAATTGACCACAAATTCTCAATCGGATTCAGGTCAGGCGAGTTACCAGGCCAGTCATCATTCTGTCAACTGGGTGCAGCCGACCAATGCCGTCGCAGCTGAAACAACCTCAGAACAGCATTTCAGGATGTTTGACAAGCTCGCCAATGTGATATATTTTCACAGGCTCCGAGAATGATCTCCAAACTTGTTGACTATGATGCATTTTGTGAATTGCTTACGAGTTCTTCTCAAAAGACGATAAAACATGGGTGGATGATGCAATACTGATGCAATGCAGGTGCAAAGTTGTTACTTTGTTTTTTATTTATTTTGAATGTTATCAGTTTTAAAGAACAAATGTTGGACATAAAAAGTAATCATATGAGAAAATAAGAAAATCAGCCCATGATTCAATTAATATTGCACAGGGATGTATCTCTTAAGTGATCTCCTGTTATGAAGTGATTGCTTCCAATCTTTACAGACAATGGAAGCTGAGGGGCCACCTTTTTACACAAAGGATGGTGGGTGTATTGAACAAGCAGCCAGACGAGGTAGTTGAGGCAGGTACTATTGCAATGTTTAAAATGCATTTGGACAGCTACATGGATAGAATAGGTTTAGTAAGATGTGGGCCAAATGTAGGCAGGTGGGACGAGTATGGATGGGGGAATGTTGCTCGGTGTGGGGAATTGGACCAAAAAGACAAAACCAGACTTAGGCAATGCAAGATAATGTAAACTTTGGGCAGGTCCCGATGGGACCTAACTAACTAACAAGAAATACATAACTAACATCATCAGGTTTTTTGAAGAGATGACATTTGTGATCGATGCGGGTAGGGCAGTGGATGTTGTCTACATGGATTTTCGTAAGGCACTTAATGAAATCTCCCATGGTATGCTGATCCAGAAGATTAAGATGCATGAAAAGGAGATATGCGGGGAAATTTCTTTACAAAGAGGGTAATGAGTGGTTGCGCCGCGGTGGGTGTTGGTTGAGACTGATACAACAATGGCATTTAAGACATTTTTGGATAGGCATGTGAATATGCATGGAATGGAGGGATATAGATTATGTGCAGATAGGTAAGAGATGGTCTTGGCATCATGTTTGACACAGACATTGTGGGCTGAAGTGCTTGTTCATATGCTGTACTGTTGTATGTTCTACATATGATGAGATCACCAATGTTCTGCAGCATGAAGTAGACTCAAATTGTAATGGTAAATCTTTTCAATATCTATAATTTACCTTCAAACATTCTTAAGATCTTGTGAATAACAAGTATTTGTGGTTCTGTCTTTACAAGTGAAGTAAATAAGATATTCGATTTGATGCAGCTGGTATGTATACCAAGGATCAATAGCAAAGAGTAGTCACTTATGAATATCATATCTCTTTCCCATGACTTCCAATTCTTGGGGTTTACCAAGGCAAAACAACTACCTGGGTTACCTGTCTGTGAAGAAAGGCCTGCAGCATACTAAGGTTGCAGGTTGATCATGTTTCAATTTCCCTTTTTAGTATTTCATGGAAAACTATATGCTGGAATGTAGAAGGAATAAAGAATAAAAGTGTAGGCTATTTTCTAAATGGGGAGAGGATTCAGAAATCGGAGGTGCAAAGGAACTTGCGAGTGTTGGTGAAAGGCTCCCAAAAGGTTAATTTGCAGGTTGAGTCAGTAGTAAGGAACGCAAATGCAATGTTAGCAAACATTTGGTGAGGTCAAGAATATAAAAGCAAGGATATGATGCTGAGGCTTTATAAGGCACTGCAGGCCACATTTGGAACATTGTGAGCGATTTTAGCCCCCAATCTGAGGAAGGATATGCTGGTGTTGGAGATGGTCCAGAGGAGGTTTACGAGAATGATCCCGGGGATGATTGGGTTAACAAATGAGGAGCGTTTGATAGTTCTGGGCCTCACTGGAATTTGGAAGGATTAGGGGGAATCTCAGTGATAACTACTGAAAAATGAAAGGCTTAGATAACATGGGCGTGAAGAGTCTGAAGAAGGGTCTCGAACTGAAATGTCACCCATTCCTTCTCTCCAGGGTTACTGCCTGTCCCGATGAGTTACTCCAGCTTTTTGTGTCTCGTATCTTCGGTTTAAACCAGCATCTGCAGTTCATTCTTACACAGGATGTTTCCAATAGTGGGAGTCTAGGACCAGTGGGCATAACCTCAGACTAAATGGACGTACGTTTAGAATGGAGATGAAGAGGAATTTCTTAAGCCGAAGGGTGGTGAGTCTGTGGAATTCATTGTCACTGACAGCTGTGGAGGACAAACCTCTGGGTATTTTTAAAGCAGAGATTGATAGGTTCTGAATTAGTAAGGGTGTCAAAGGTTAAGGGGAGAAATGGGGTTGAGGGAATACTGGAACAACCATGATCGAATGGAAGAGCCATTGACTCGATGGGCCAAGCAGCCTAATTCTGTTTGAATGTCTTATAGTCTCATGGAATTATGCTCTCTGAGAAATATTTTCACAGTAGAGAATTTGAAAGGCCTGAACTCTGTGTAACGACTGACCCTGACTTGCTCATTCCGACAATAAATTAAAATTCTAGAATTATTTGCCTCTCTCAGACTTGCCTTCCTTTGAAATGTTGTCAGAATTTTATTGCTTTCACACTAATGAAAATAATGCAGGACATTCACCTAGAAATGAATTTTGTTTTGAAATAAGCTACGCATGTCAGTGACTTATGTACATTTAAACTTCTCCTTTTACTTGTTCTACATCTTGATCTATTGGTTACATCCTTCCTCGAGTATTGTTCTCTAGCTGTGGCAGAATTTGTGATTTATTGCTCCTCTATTACATTTAGACACAAGCCATATGTGACTTTGTATTCATACACTGCCCCATACTAATCTACATCATAATTCATTTGCCAATTTCATGCTGATTTAACATTGTTAATGGACTCTCTTGCTTTGTAGCAATTGTCCACTGCATTAATTGCTCGTGATTTATTGCTGTCTGCAAATTTTAAGATAATTAAAACATTTAATAGGGTAAACACAAATAAATGTTTCTGCCTGTGGCGAGTCCAAAACTTTTATTGACTCCTTGTGGTACCACTTTCCATTCTAATCCTTCAGGCCAAAGACTTTCTGTTTTATTATCCATTTTATTGGTGACCAGCCCATATTTCCGATCTCTATCGAAAATATGGGCTGGTCACCAATAAAATGGATAATAAAATAGAAAGTCTTTGGCCTGAAGGATTAGAATGGAAAGTGGTACCACAAGGAGTCAATGAGGCAAATAGCATGCATTTAAGAAGGAGATAGATGCGAGGATAAAGAAAATAAAGATAATTTAAAAATGCTTATGCCGCTAGAATTAAATTAAGTAAGGTAGGTAGATACTCCCATGAAACAAGGCATACATGGGTTAGTCAAAGATAAATGATTTAACACTTTGCACAGAGCTCTAGGAATCTATTTGCATAAATCCAAGGAGATCTTGAGTTTCTGGTTGCATGTCATTTCAACACTCCTTTCCCTTAACTGTTCCCACATTGACCAGAGTATCATTGGCCTTCTCCATTACCACGGAGAGACCGAACCAAAAGTAGAACAGAACCTACTTTCCTGTCTGAGTAATCTACATCCCAATTGTATGAACATTGAATTTTTCATTTTCAGGTCATGTGTTCTTTCTCCACTTCCACCGGTCTACCCAGGGTCTCTCTCTCATTATTCACGCTTTCCTTCCCTCCTGCCCTGTTATCAAGACTCATCATCCTCTCCGACCAAGTTCCATCTACCCGTCACCTATTTTCCTGTTTCTTTTTTCTTGGATCACCTTTCCACTCCTCTCTCCCACCTGTAACCATCTGTCCATTATGCACACCAAAGCTGGTTCTACTTATCGCCTGCCAACACCTCACCCTGGCCCTTCACCTCTTTATACTGACTGTTTCCACTCTACACACTCAGTCCTGATGTAGGGTCTTGACTCTGAAATGTCAACCATCCATTTGACTCCAAAGATGCGGAATTGCACACTGAATTTTTCCAGCAATTTATGTTTTGCTCCAGATTCCAGATCTGCAGTCTCTATCGTCTTGAGATCTGTGAATTAAAGGATTTCATCAGTCTGTACTTAAGGATGTCTTTAAAAACAGAACCTGTTCATTAACCAAGGACAGACTGAAAATAGTTCCAAAAGCATTGCATTGTTTGACAACTCGCTGAGAGGGATTTATAAGCTCTTTGACTGTATGGTCTATTTATCTTTATTTATAGTGTTAAACAAATGAGGAATGGTTAGCTTACTTTGTAAATGACCTTCTTTATGGAATATGGGTCAATCATCTTTTATATAATTCCATTTATTCTTCCTTTGAATAATCCAACAATGATTCTGCTGCTTATATTCTTACTATATTTTAACTTCACTTCATCAACTATGTCTTGTCAGTGCCAGTTTTTTTCATGGGGCTGAGGTCCTAGACCAGCAATGTGGTTGGGAAATTTAGAAAAGCTTCTTATGTCATCAATCGTGCGATAAAGATGTTTCCAAGAAAAACACTGTACTTGTTATCTCCCTTTCACACAATCCTCTGCTACCACCCAAAAAAACATAAACCTGGCTTCACAAAGTGGAGCAAAGGTATGTATGCATGTGCAAGCTGCCTTCTGCTGACCTACCAAGTCAATACTTGGGGGGAAAAAACCCAATCTGTATGACAAGCAAAGGTTGGAGATGTTCTTGTAAACATAATACTGAATGCATTTGTTATAGATGCAAAATGCAATGCGTTAATAAAATTATATTGATAATTCTTACTAGATAACAAGAGATATATTTCCTGGTGATTCAGTTTTTGTTGAAGTAAACTTGTTTTTTATTTTGTATGCTGAGTGTTATCTGTACAAAGCAAACCTGAAGATCTTACTCCGTCATGTACTTGCTACATTTATGACCATCAGATGCTTATTTTTCAATTCCAATTCAAGTTACATTTAGAAAAATAGAAAATAGGTGCAGGAGTCGGCCATTCGAGCCTGAACCGCCATTTAATATGATCATGGCTGATCATCCAACTCAGTATCCTATACCTGCCTTCTCTCCATACCCCCTGATCCCTTTAGCTACAAGGGCCACATCTAGCTCCCTCTTAAATATAGCCAATGAACTGGCCTCAACTACCTTCTGTGGCAGAGAATTCCACAAATTCACCACTCTCTGTGTGAAAAATGTTTTTTTCATCTCGGTCCTAAAAGACATCCCCCTTATCCTTAAACTGTGACCCCGTGTTCTGGACTTCCCCAACATCGGGAACAATCTTCCTGCATCTAGCCTGTCCAACCCCTTAAGTATATTGTAAGTTTCTATAAGCCCCCCCTCAATCTTCTAAATTCTAGCGAGTACAAGCCGAGTCTATCCAGTCTTTCTTCATATGAAAGTCCTGACATCCGTCTGGAATCAGTCTGGTGAACCTTCTCTGTACTCCCTTTCTGGCAAGAATGTCTTTCCTCAGATTAGGAGACCAAAACTGTATACAATACTCCATGTGTGGTCTCACCAAGTCCCTGTACAACTGCAGCAGATCCTCCCTTCTCCTATACTCAAATCCTTTTGCTATGAATGCTAACATACCATTTGCTTTCTTCACTGCCTGCTGCACCTGCATGCCTACTTTCAATGACTGGTGTACCATGACACCCAGGTGTCGTTGCATCTCCCCTTTTCCTAATCGGCCACCATTCAGATAATAGTCTACTTTCCTGTTCTTGCCACCAAAGTGGATAACCTCAAATTTATCCACATTATACTGCATCTGCCATGCATTTGCCCACTCACCCAACCTATCCAAGTCACCTTGCAGCCTCCTAGCATCCTCTTCACAGCTAACACTGCCCCCAGCTTCGTGTGACATCCACAAACTTGGAGATGTTGCATTCAATTCCCTCGTCCAAATCATTAATATATATTGTAAATAGCTGGGGTCCCAGCACTGAGCCTTGCGGTACCCTGCTAGTGACTAGTGGGGTACTAGTGACAAAAAAAGACATGTTTTAGCTTTTGAGCAAGGTTGAGATTCTGCTCATTTTTTTGGCAGAGACCGGGATTATTTACGTGATATTCAGACAGGGATGTGGTCTCAACACATAAAGCAAGGAACAGAAGTAGGGGATGCAGGAATAGGACAGGGAAACCGCACAACTAGTCATGGATTATCCACTCTCCACGTAGTCCTCAATTCCTGTAAATTCCAAAAACATACCTGTTAGCATTGAATGTATTCAGTAATTATCTAACAGTTCCAATGTTTGTTACTCTTTCAATAGAGAGATTTTCCTCATCTCATGCTCAGAATTCTGACCCCTATCCCAATTTTTGATTCTCCAACGTTAGGAAGCAAACTCTTGTTAATCCCCATCTACCTTGTCAATCCCTTTGACTGATAAATGGCTTTGGACAAAAATGTCAATCATCACAGATGCTGCTCGACATGCTGGGTTCCTCTAGCCAATGGTTTGTTGCTCCAAATTCCTTTACTATCCTCTATGTTCTCATTTTATCAATCTTATTATCTACAGTGGGTTAGGCTATTAATTGTTGCAAAATGCAGTCCTTCATCAATCTCGTGCAACACACTTGCCTGACTCAAATGCAAGCCTATCCTTTGAATTGCCTCCATTTTTCCATTCAACTTTTTGTGGGGTTGCTCTTGTGAGTAACATAATGGGCTGGTTGAAAGTACATCAAACATTCAAGAATGAAAGAGTCAGAGGTGGTAATTTAAAACAACAGTTGGTGTTGGTTGCTGGTGGCTGTTACGCATAATAGTTTATTGAGATTGATTAAGAGGATTAGTTAGTTGTTAGTCCGAAATTAATAGATAATCAAATTATATCTTCTAGGAATATTATATTTAAAGATTTAAATTATTACAAGTTTGCTGTTTTATCATATGCCTTAAAAAACACTGTTGATGTTGTATTTAAGCAAATGCTGTAATTTTTGAAAATGCATTCTCAAGAAAATAATTACTCTTTTTTTAGATCTGCATAAAGGGCAAAGTGCACATATTCAAGTACCTGAACATAGAGGCGTGTAGAATTGATAAGACTGCAGAATGCCTTTATCAACCGCCAATGGAAAAGACCCCTGTACCACAACGTGTTTGTGGGAGGTACGTTTCAAAACCATTCTTTGTTTTCTTGAGACCTGTGCTATAATGTGAAGTTTATGTTTCCTTCTTTACATAATCTTAACAATGTAAAATCTTACGGCAAGAATAATTAGATGCTGAAACAAGGATAATTAATTTATATGTGTGGAGCGAGATGATACACTGACGAATTAAGCACGTAGTTTAACTGTAATCCAGTGTTTTTAAATCAGGATGTTGGGAGGCCTGGTTCACAAAGGGAATGGAGGCTCCATGGTCAGCAGGAAGACCTAACTGCCAAATTTCACAACACCCATTTCCCTTTACAAAAGAAACACAGTTTTTCTCCCCATAGCACACCTCTTCCGCTGAAATGTCCAAATAACTATTCTTTTTCCTTTACGTCCATCTTTTTCATTTTCTGGAAGGGCAGGTACTCTCGCACTAACTGCACATATTTACTGACTTTTAAACATTCGCTCTTTCGCACAATTGTAGAGAGGTCACATCGATTGAACTATTTGGCCAAGTGATCCCTGCTGGATTTTACCTCCATATAATACTTCATCGACTATCTAATATAATCATAAACACTCATTGTTTGTGCATCAGTTACAAATCCTGGAAGTGAATTTTACAGCACTGCAATCTCTAATGAGATTTATCTTCCTCGCTAGGTGCCCGCTCTAGGGGTCTCGTACCCCTTGATCCTGTTCGTCCTCTTGCTCATCTCCCCCCACCCCTGGCTCCTTCCTTCCTTCCATCCGCTCTCACACTCTCTCTTGCTCTCTCTCGCGTTCTCGCTCTCGCTCTCGCTCTCGCTCTCTCACACTCTCTTTCTTTCGCGTTCTCTCTCGCGCGCTCTCTCTCTCTCTCATCTCTCTCCCTTCCTCCAATCTGTCTCTTCCTCTCCAATCTGTCTCTCTCTGCTCTCGCTCTCTCTCGCTCTCTTTCCTGAGGCTTGCAGGCAATAGTTAGAATGAACTATGGGGCAGAAATCCAGTCTAAAATTATGGTGCCTCCTGGTGGGCAATGTCACTGTAAACTTTATTTGAAGCTTTTAGGTTTCCTTGTATTGAGTGCAACAGCCTGACATGTATGATTTGCTTGCATACGCAAATATGCAAGGAGGTTGTTTTTTTATTTGATAGTTTCAGCTGTATTCACTGCTGACCTTTGAAACATTTTGACTCTTGAAGTTGGAATAAGAGAGAACCATATGTCATGCTCTGTTCTCAACATATATATGCAGAAGCTTCTGTTTCTCTAACACCAGAGAGAGTTCACAAATTCTCTATATTAAAAAAAACCTTTTCTTATTCTTCATACAGATCAGAGGCCTCGGGAAGAACATCTTTTTTTCTCTCATTTGTTAAGTTTTCATGTATTTTGACAGCTATTTTATGCCGACATTGAGATGACAATACATGGTTGTTTATACCTGGTTTGAAAGCAGCACAAACAGTAGCCATTTTGATTTGACCAGAAACCGGGCATTCATGTCTGATGATACAGAGGTCTACAAGAAGTCCAGATATGACCTAGGTAAGGCCTTCAAAAAGGCCAAAAGGGACTTCTGCTCCAAGCTGGAGGATGAGACAGATGTTCGGCAGCTGTGGCGGGGCCTGAATGCAATCACCTCCTACAAGGCGAAATCAGGAGGCAGCTCGAATGTCGGCGAAACATCACTCCCTAACGAGCTCAATGCGTTTTACGCATACTTTGATAGGGAGAACACTGATGTGCCTTCTCGAGCCTCCATTCGCTGTGATGGTATTTCTGTCTCAGTCACAGAGGCCGAAGTCAGAAAATCCTTTAGAGGGGTGAACCCTCGAAAAGCGCCTGGACCTGATGGTATACCTGGTCATGTTCTAAAAACTTGTGCGGACCAACTGGTTGGAGTTTTTGCGGACATTTTCAACCTCTCACTTCTGAGGTCTGAGGTTCCCACCTCCTTTAAAAGGGCATCAATTGTGCCCAAGAAGAGCAAGTTGACGTGCCTCAATGACTATCGACCTGTGGCACTAACGCCTGTGGTGATGAAGTGCTTTGAGAGGCTGATCATGGCGCAAATCAACTCCTACCCAACAAAAACCTGGACCCACTGCAGTTCGCTTACTGCCACAACAGATCAACGGTGGATGCGATCTCGCTGGCTCTTCACTCCGCTCTGGACCACTTGGACAACAAAAACTCATATGTCAGGCTGTTATTCATTGACCACAGCTCGGCATTTAACACAATCATCCCCTCCAAGCTGGTTACCAAACTCGCAGAACTGAGGCTCTGCGCATCACTCTGCAATTAGATCCTCGACTTCCTCATTCAAAGACCACAGACTTCCTCATTCAAAGACCACAGGCCGTATTGGTGGAAATGTGTCAGCCTCGATAACAATCAACACGTTAGCACCTCAAGGCTGCGTGCTCAGCCCCCCAGGTGCAGGTGTAGGCCATTCGGCCCTTCGAACCTGCACCGCCATTCAATATGATCATGGCTGATCATCCAACTCAGTATCCTGTACCAGCCTTCTCTCCATACCCCTGATCCCTTTAGCCACAAGGGCCACATCTAACTCCCTCTTAAATATAGCCAATGAACTGGCCTCAACTACTTTCTGTGGCAGAGAATTCCACAGATTCACCACGCTCTGTGTGAAAAACAAAATTCTCATCTCGGTCCTGAAAGACTTCCCCCTTATCCTTAAACTGTGACCCCTTGTTCTGGACGTCCCCAACATCCGGAACAATCTTCCTGTTCAACCCCTTTAGAATTTTGTAAGTTTCTATAAGATCCCCCCTCAATCTTCTAAATTCTAGCGAGTACAAGCCAAGTCTATCCAGTCTTTCTTTGTATGAAAGTCCTGCCATCCCAGGAATCAGTCTGGTGAACCTTCTCTGTACTCCCTCTATGGCAAGAATGTATTTCCTCAGATTAGGAGACCAAAACTGTACGCAATACTCCAGGTGTGGTCTCACCAAGGCCCTGTACAACTGCAGTAGAACCTCCCTGCTTCTATACTCAAATCCTTTTGCTAGGAATGCTAACATACCATTCGCTTTCTTCACAGCCTGCTGCACCTGCATGCCTACTTTCAATGACTGGTGTACCTTGACAGCCAGGTGTCGTTGCATCTCCCCTTTTCCTAATCGGTCACTATTCAAATAATAGTCTAATTTCCTGTTTTGCTGTAGTCTACATTCAGATAATAGTCTACTTTCCTGTAAGTGGATAACCTCACATTTATCCACATTATACTGCATCTGCTATGCATTTTGCTACTCACCCAACCTATCTAAGTCACCTTGCAGCCTCCTAGCGTCCTCCTCACAGCTAACACTGCCCACCAGCTTCATGTCATCTGCAAACTTGGAGATGTTGCATTCAATTCCCTCGTCCAAATCATTAATATATATTGTAAATAGCTGGGGTCCCAGCACTGAGCCTTGCGGTACCCCACTAGTCACTGCCTGCCATTCTGAAAAGGACCCGTTTGCTCCTACTCTTTGCTTCCTGTCTGCCAGCCAGTTCTCTATCTACATCAATACTGAACCCCTAATACCGTGTGCTTTAAGTTTGCATACTAATCTCTTATGTGGGACCTTGTCAAAAGCCTTCTGAAAGTCCAGATATAACACATCCAATGGTTCTCCCTTATCCACTCTACTAGTTACATCCTCGAAAAATTCTATAAGATTCGTCAGACATGATTTACCTTTCATAAATCCATGCTGACTTTGTCCAATGATTTCACCACTTGTAAATGTGCTGCTATCCCATCTTTAATAACTGACTCTAGCATTTTCCCCACTACCGATGTTAGACTAACTGGTCTGTAATTCCCCATTTTCTCTCTGCCTCCCTTTTTAAAAAGTGGGGTTACCTTAGCTACCCTCCAATCCTCAGGAACTACTCCCGAATCTAAAGAGTTTTGAAAAATTATCACTAATGCATCCACTATTTCTGGGGCCACTTCCTTAAGCACTCTGGGACGCAGCCTATCTAGCCCTGGGGATTTATCGGCCTTTAATCCATTCAATTTACCTAACACCACTTCCCGACTAACTTGGATTTCACTCAGTTCCTCCATCTCATTTGACCCCCAGTCTCCTGCTATTTCTAGAAGATTATTTATGTCTTCCTTAGTGAAGACCGAACCAAAGTAGTTATTCAATTGGTCTGCTCTGTCCTTGTTCCCCATGTTCAATTCACCAGTTTCTGACTGCAAGGGACTTACATTTGTTTTAACTAATCTTTTTCTCTTCACATATCTATAAAAGCTTTTGCAGTCAGTTTTTATGTTCCCTGCCAGTTTTCTTTCATAATCTATTTTCCCTTTCCTAATTAAGCCCTTTGTCCTCCTCTGCTGGACTCTGAATTTCTCCCAGTCCTCCAGCAGGTTGGCTGCTTTTTCTGGCTAATTTGTATGCTTCATCTTTTGTTTTGATACTATCCCTACTCACTCTATACTCATAACTGCGTAGCTGGTCATAGTGCGAACTCCATCATCAAGTTCGCTGACGACACTACTGTTGTGGGACGTATGACTGATGGGGACGAGCCAGAGTATAGAAGTGAGATCGACCGACTGACCGTATGGTGCCAGCACAATAACCTGGCCCTCAACACCAGCAAAACCAAGGAACAGATTGTGGACTTTGGAAGGGGTAGGATGGGGACCCACAGTCCCGTTTATTTCAACAGGTTGATGGTGGAGAGGGTTAAGAGCTTCAAATTCCTGGGCGTGCAAATTTCTGAAGATCTCTCCTAGTCCGAGAACACTGATGCAATTAATAAGAAAGCACATCAGCGACTACTTCCTGAGAAGATTACGGAGAGTCGGTTTGTCAAGGAGGACTCTCTAACTTCTACAGGTGCACAGTAGAGAGCATACTGACCGATTGCATTTTGGTTTGGTTCGGCAACCTGAGTGCCCAGGAGCAGAAAAGACAACAAAAAGTAGTAAACACTGCCCAGTCCATCATTGGCTCTGACCTCCCTACCATCGAGGGGATCTATCACAGTCGCTGCTTCAAAAAGGCTGGCAGCATCATCAAGGACCCACACCATCCTGGCCACTCACTCATCTCCCTGCTACCTTCAGAATAGAAGGTTCAGGAGCCTGAAGACTGCAACGTCCAGGTTCAGAAATAGCTACTTCCCCCATAGCCATCAGGCTATTAAACTCAACTGAAACAAATCTCTGAACACTAATAGACCATTATCTGTTTATTTGCACTTTATCTGCTTATTTATTGATGTGTGTATATATTTATATAATGGTATATGGACACACTGATATGATATGTTCTGTACTCGTGCCTTCTATATTCCGTTATGCTGATGCAAAGCAAGAATTTCATTGTCCTATCTGGGACATATGACAATAAACTCACTTGACTTGACGATTTGATGCCTGTTTTGTTCTTTGTAGGAATTTCTACGGTTTCCTTTTCTTGACTATGTCTGTATGTATAGCATGGGGTAGCAAAATTATCTTAGCAATTTGATGATATTGTGTTGATTTGGTCCACTACCTGTTATAAATCAGTCACATATGTTTTGTAAAATCCATGAGAGAAATGTATTACTTAAAATAAGCAAAGGGCATGGAAATTACAGCTTTAAAAAAATGTAAGCCAAGTTGTGCAACAGAAGCATTGGAAGTACAACATGTGTAGTTGGAGGGGTTAATCTCTCGCTGTGTTCTCCCAGATTCTGTCTGTAACTTCAGAGCCAGATGGAAATGACCATTTACACATTCCTTCATGGATTCCCCAGAAATTTTAATGTGAAATTGGGGTACTTCCACCACTTAATACAATGCTCCACATTGTTGAATTATTCAGAGCTGCTGGATGATATTACAAGATTTATTCTAGTGTGATTGGGTGGGATGGGAGCACACAGGATTTGCCTTATGAAGAGAGAATAAGCAGATTGTGTTTGTGCTCTCTTGAGTTTGGAAAATTGAGAGACAGTTGTATTATAATATTACAAATTCGAAGGATCTTCATAGGTTAGATGTAGGGAATGTGTTTCTCATGGGTGGGGTATCTAGAACCAGGTGTCACTGTCCCTAAATAAGGAGTCGGCTTAGGGAGCAAATTGAGATGAAGTTTCTTCACTTAGGGGGTGATTGATTTTTGGAATCCTTGGCTCGGGTATTGCGGTCTTTCAAGACAGACCTGCAGATTGTTGGGTGTTGAGGAAATTAAGGGATTTGTGGTTGTTGCAGGAAAGTGATGCTGAAATAAAAAATCAACCGTAATCTTTGGGAATGCAGGAGCAGGTGTTTGGTGCCTTTCTCTAATGTTCTGTATTCTTAAGATCAGCATGTTGTTGGAAAGTGTAATTGGATCAGGCAGCAGCTTTGACTCCAGGTCCACTGTCGTTTGTGTAGCAGGTGTGAACTGAGAGGACCTCTTTTTTACTTTTACTAACTTCTGTGACACTGGACTCTGTTTCCTTCCAAGTAGTTTGATATGGATCTCAATTCTGCCTACCTGCAATGACCTTATTGGGCTGGAACTTAAGAATCCATTCTCAGATCTGAACAGAATGACTGTTAGTTGTGAGATGCCTTGCCAGGATGCACATAAACTGGGTGACCATAGTACAAACAAATTTCTTTCTACCTACAGCCATATGTAAGATCTGCATATATGGAGTCTAAAATAGAATTGACTACTTACAGGATCATTACTCTTTTGTAATTAAAAATCAAAAACTTAATATGCTGGAAATCTGAAATGAATATAAAAATGGCTAGAACCACTGAGCAGGTCAGACAGCAGCTTTGGAAACAGAATGGTGTCAACGTGCCTCACCCGCTGAATTACTCCAGCACTTTGTCTTTTTTTTAAAGCAGCATCTGCAATTCCTTGGTTCTACATTTTATGTCAGTCTCTTTGAACTGGAAAAGAGAATCGTTAATTTTTGTTACAGCAAATATGTGGGAAGGATGGATAAAACAAAGGGATGATCCCTGGTTAATAGAGCAAAGATGAAAACAAATTGCTGGAGTAACTCTGGGCCAGGCAACATCTCTTGATAATAGGATAGCTGACTTAAAACTGATTGATGGGTGGGGGGACGAGGACTGGAAGTAAGAAAAAAAGGACAAATCGGAGGCGGTAACAGATGACCTCAGGCAAGATGGTTCCTTGACTCTTGGCTAGAGAACCGGTTAATGGACTCTTAGTGTTGGAAATGAGGGGGGTTGGAGGGGGGCGGGGGTGGGGAGTGTTTGTAAAAGCTTCCTAAAATTGGAGAAATTCAATGTTCATTAGCGTTGGATTGTAAGCCACCTAAGCGGTGTATGAGGTGCTGTTCCTCCAGTTTGCATGTAGCCTTGCTCTGGCAATGGAGGAAGCCGAGGACAGAAAGGTCAATATGGGATTAGGAACAGGAGTTAAAGTGGTTAGCCACCAGGAGAACCAGTAGGCCTTAGCGGACTGAGTTTAAATATTCAGTGAAACGGTTGTCGAGTCCACACTTTGTGTCAGTTAATGAAGCAGTTCGAGAGAGCACGTGGAACAAAAGCTCTGATTTGAGGGCAGTTAGTGAGTGAGAATTAAGGCAATGAAATGTGAAACGGTGCAAAATGCAGTGCTGTGTGACATCAGGCTATACTAATGAGGAAAAAAACTCAACCATTGGATGGATGGCCTACATAGAATGGGCCAATAAGGTACAGACAGTGAACATGAGTTATCATAAGTTGTAGAATCCAATCTGCAAGGCAGCAACATGCCCAGATAGCTTATGCGAAGTGAGCTAGGTTCACAGCTGACAACTTTCCCCTTCACCTTTGTCGCCATCTTGAACTGGATCCAAATTGTATGGCGTTACTCTTCACCTTGACCCAGAATTTGCATGATCAGATAAAAATAATTAGGTGATGGAGGCAGAAGCAGAACAGTTACTTAAATGGTAAATTGATAATCTGCTATTCCCTCTGTGCATTCGTGAAATGAGTGATGGGTTCTGAATCTGTGTCACAAAGACTATTTTAGGGTAATGATGTTCATGGGGGAATTGCTAACTTTGTGCACGCATTATACCGATGGCTTCAGACAGAAAGGATTTATTCCTTTTCTGCAGGAGTATTCGTGTCGACAGTAAAATTTGATGTTTAGCAGCAGCTTTGGTTATTACATTTTGGATTTTCTTTCCCTTTTTAAAGCATTGAAGACAATTTATCCAGACAAAAAACAAGATTTTGACTCTGGGATTGGAAGTGATAATGGGGATAAACGCATCTCTGCAACTGAAGTGAGTATTTTCAATATACCAACATTTTTATCTGCAGACAAAACTTCTAAAGTAAGGAAAATTCTTGGCAGTATAATCGGTGGCTTAAATGAGTGGACAAAACAACAAACAGTGGATCTCTTATCTAACTGGAAAAAAATGCTCTTTTGCTATACGCTGCGAGCTGCATTTCACTATGAAATGCAAATGTTTGAAACCACTGTGGTTTTTTTTTGTAGCAGAATATCTTTTCACTTCCAGCTGGACTGAAAGAGAGAATAGCAATCCTGATTCTGTAACATCGTTAATTCTTTTGGTAGCCAATTTGTGCTGCTTTTTTGTTGAAACAAGCCTGTATGAGTGGTGCTGAAGGAGTACGTTCCTCTGTATTCACAATGGAGATGGATGTGGAGGATAGTGAGATCAGTATGGAGATTAATAAATATGCGAGGGCAGTATAAGGTTAAGAGGAGGTGGGGTTGGGGTTCTTGAAGAGGTGTTCGGTGGCTAGATCTCCAGGACCTGATGGGATCTATCCCAGGTTATTGAAAGATGCAAGAATGGCGATTCAGGGGCCTTGACAAAGATCTTTGTTTTGTCTCTAGCCACAAACGAGAACTGGAGACTATCCATTGTTTTCCTTTGTTTAAGAAGGGAAGTAGAGATAATCCAAGCAAGGTGAGGTTGCACTTTGGGAGGTTGAATGTAAGGGGGAAAGTTAATGTAAGATGCTTATTGGCATTGGGTCTTGGGGTTCAAGTACACAGCTCCTGAAAGTGGCAACACAACGCACAGAGAGTGGTGTAGAAGGCATATGGTATGGTTGCCTTCACTGCTGTGAGCATTGAGTATAAGAATCAGGAAGTCATGTTGCAGCTTTTTCTAGGACATAGATAGACCGCCATATGAAGTATTGCATGTTCTGGTCACCCCTTTACAAGAAAGATGAAGTTAAGTGTGAGATTGCAGAAGATTTTATCAGAATTCTGTTTGGATTAGAGTAAATTAGCCCTAACGAGAGGTTGGACAAACTTGGATATTTTTCTCTGGATTACCGAAGGTTGAGGGGAAAACCTGACAGAAGTATTTTTATTTTTATGGGGCATAAATGGAGTAGACAGTCAGATTCTTTTTCCTGGTTTGAAATGTCCGAAGCTAGAGGGATAGCTTTAGGTGAGAGAGGAAAGTTTAAATGTTTAAAGGAGATGCGCTGGGCAAGTTTTTACCCAGAGTGTGGGTGCCTGGAAACGCGTTTGCCAAGGGTGGGTGTAGATATGACGGTGATTATGTTTACGAGGCTTTTTAGAAGGGCACATGGTATGCAGGAAATGGAGAAATGGATCATGTGCAGACAGAGGAGATGGTTTATCATTGGCATCATTGTTTGACATACACATTGGCTAGAGGCTTGTACTGTTTGCAGTTTTCTAATGTTATACATACCCCCCCCCCCCCCCCCCCCCCCCCCCCCCCCCCCCCCCCCCCCCCCCCCCCCCCCCCTTGTTACATTCAGTGATTGACAGAGTTAAATTCTGAAGATTAATGATACTCTTCCTTTATGGATTCCTGGGACACTCAGAGTTCTGCTCTTGAGATATTGATAAGCAATGAAAGATGATTATTTGGTGGCTTTCCACACCTTTCATCCAATAGGGGTTTTAGGTAAAATTTCTCATAAAAGCATTAGATCAGCTGCCTTTAGTTAAACTAAAAATACGCACCTGGAGTTGAGAGGGGATCAGGTACTTGTATGACTGAGTGGTTGATTGAAATAATTGCACTACAGCTGATATTCTTTAAGGTAGTTCTAAGGAAGATCTCTTCTTATCTTGAATGATGTAGGCACAGTGGATTCTTTTATAACCGTGTTTCATGCCAGGTGATTATTTTTCTTAAGTAAAACATTTTCGGCCTTTAGGTTGTGATTTATCTTCTGTTTATCACGTGTTTGAATTTAGAATAACACCAGCTGAGGCAATAACAGGATAATCAACACAAATATAATTGAGCATGCAACAAGATTTGCTAGCCTTTTTCTCAGGTATATTTACTTGGAACGGTCCTTTATTTAATGCGCCAATTAAGCTGTGCGCTGCAGCAACAGAAGAGAATTGTTGTATTATTTCATCCAAATACCAACTTTTTTTAGCATGAAATGATTTCATAGAGGCTGCACAACACTAAAACAGACTCTTTGGCCTCAGTCAACCACAGCTGTCATCTTGACTGATCCCAATGATCCCGATTCAACCTGTAGCCTTTTTTCCTTAAGCGATTCAAGCATGGTCTATGTTCTTCGGTAATGTTGGTGAGTATTTGAATGAATCACCACCTCAGGTAGTACAATCTAGATTTAAACCACTCTGTGTAGAAAATGTTGCCCTCAATCTCTAAATTCCTCCCTCTAACCTTAAAACTTATGCTCTCAGTGCATCCCCGCTTGATTGAAATAAGATTGTTGTAAAGTATGAAAAAGGTTGTAAATAAATTGTTTGTGATTTCCCACTGTTCATAAATCATTTAAAATGAATGTAAAATGTTAAAAAACTATTTCAAAATATATCCTTTCAAGTAATGATGCTCTGCTGCATAGGTTTATCAGATCAAGAGAATGTTCTGAAGATAACGTACAAGGTGATGGTTAGGGAGCTGGGAGCCAGGAATGAAAATTTGCCTCATTCTTGTATAATTTGACCTTTAATTTAATGAGTCAGGACCTGAATGGCAGGCATATACGGGGAACAACGTGCAGGCTTGTTTCAGTAAGTGGCAAAAAATGCGTTTGTTGCCACTCAATTCCCAGGCAGTGACAATCTCCAAACAACAGAGAGCTTCTCAGTTAAAGTTGACGCTTTGATATTTAATGGGATCATAGATCGGTGATTTCTCCAATGCCTTCGGTTAGGAATATGCTAGGTATACTTTCCAGTTGCTTAGGGATGGGTGCTGCTGTATACACAATCAAAAGCACTATACCATCCAGGATATCAAGAGCCCATGTGATAGTTGTCCTATCCACCCACCGTGGGTACTTCCTATATCTGTCACCCACTTTAGGTGCAGTGTGATTATCTGCAAGATTGGGCTGCAGGAAGCCAGAGTTTCTTCAGCTCCCAGCATTCACCAGTGAACTTCAACCAAGAAGGACGTAAAAGCACATAGGTACATTCAATACACATTGTTCCTTACGGTCACACCTTATATTAAACTAGTTCTCCTCATTTAACTTTTATTACATTCTGGAATTTTTCTAATCCTCAGTATTATGGCCATTTTTAGTGACATTCGAAGCCTTTGATCCAATTACTACCTTTGTTTAACCAGGGTTAGAGCAACTTCCTTGTCTAGTTTGTTATGCCAATTAAATGTTGTACACCAATCGTACCAATCATAGGATTCATATTAGCACAAGAAATCAGGCATTTTGGAGCACAAGTCCATACCAACCATCGGCCCACATTAACACTTCATCATGCGTCATCTTTGTTTTATTTTTCCCAACATTCCCAACAAAACCCCCTGAGTTTCTACAACTTGCCTACACAACTGAGGGAATGATCAGGCATCCAATTAAGTCTACCAACCTACCACATCTTTGGAATGTGGACAAAACTGCAGCACCCTAGAAAATCCATGCGGTCAGAGTGCAAATTCAGAGGACAGCATCGGGAAGTTTATACTGGCGTCTAGTAAGTTGCAATTGTGAGGCAGCAGCTCACTCGGTCTATCGCTGTCCTTAAAAACACGCTCCATTGCTTGTGTTTACCATTATATTCTGTTTGTACTGCCTCAAAATAAAATGTTTTTGGCATTTGCTTCATTGGACTTTATGTGAAATTTCACCTTCAGCCTTCAGATGAAGACTCAGCTAGTCGGACCTTTAATAATGGCACCATAATCTCAGAGGAAGAGCACTTGAATAAACAGGAGGAATATTTTAAATGTTGGAGAACAATGAAAGGTAAATTGTTTATGACTGGTGACATACCTGCATTACTCGGAGTAGGTCTCAGCTCTGTTAAATCTAATTATTTCTAAGCAGTTAATTCATCAGCAGTAAATGTTAAATGGCACATTTTGGGAGAGATAAATTGAATTGTAATATAACCTTTGGTTAATAAACCTTTTTGGTAGCGCGGGATCTAGGCGTGGGAATACAGATGTTTAGAATATAACCGTTGAATGGTATTGTAATTTTGCAAGGCAATGTATTTTTAATATTATTATAGGAAAAGGGGATCGAAGATGGTTAAAAACAATTACCAGCAGCCATTTTTTGAAATAGGAGATTGAAGTACAACATTAGTTAACATTGTGTGTCT